>APFE031153540.1:197261-223414 GCA_000404065.3 Pinus taeda | reverse complement strand
TGTTACAAAAGTTGCATTTCCATTGCACATTGCCTCCTCCCTTTCCCTTGTTGTTTGGTCCATCCTCTCTTGTGACATGTTTCCACAATGGATATTTATCATTGTCTTTAAGTCCTCTTCCCTCAACATTACTTGCAGCAGACTCTGATGATATTGGGGGAGGAAGGGCATCTCTCCCCATGACATTCTTGCCCTTCCTTTGCCCCCTAACTGCTGCCTTTGATTGAGCCATGAACACTGTTACGGACCACAGTGTTACCTCAATGACAACCTGTAAAAAAAATGAACAAACTGCGCTCTAAAATTAAAAAATGCAAAAAATTGAACAAACTGCTGTCAAAAATTTAAAAATGCAAAAATATGAACAAACTGCTGTAAAAAAATTGTAACTTGTTCATCTTTTCATCTTTCAGAGAGTTTCTTTTGCATGGATTTTAAATAGGTTGAGCTGGTTTTTTAGCCTTCAACTTGGGTAGAATTGCTGCTGTTACATTTTCTTAGAGCTAACAAGAGGAAGCACTGTGGGAGTGTGCTATGGATGAGAAAGGGATGACCTTCCAACCCCAGATGAAGTAGCCCAACTGCTGAAGTCAATCGCTGTGATTCTTGTGAACAACATTTGTCATTAACCCAAGGAGCCATAGATCCTAGTGAAACAACTGTAGCAAGGAAGAAGATCACTTCTAAGAGGACTCGGTCTCTGTTCTGGATACGTTGAGCTAGTTGGTGGTTAAGGAAGGTGTAATCTGTGCATTTGCTAGCTGAAGGACACATCTGCAGCTAAGAGAAAGGCTACTCTGAGTTTTTCCTGTGAGATAACAAGTGGCAGTAGTGAGAAAAGGGTTTGGAGTGTTCTGTTCTGTGGAAGTAAGGCAGCTGCAAGGCCTAATTAGGGCTGGCCGCTGACTGCCCCGTCCTATGAACAGGGCCGAAGCTCACCCAAGTAGGCTGAGTCCCTCAAAGAGGGATAAAGGGCTAATATAGATGTCTTTTATGGAGGGCCGAGTACCCGAGAGTGAGAACAAAAGATTTGATTCACAATAGAACGCATACATTCATTTATATAACAGTGGCTTCCATTTGGAATGCAATGAATATATAAAAATTTCAACAGTGAACAATCCTTGAACAAAACTTAAATAAACTAGGGTTGTCTGCCCTACAAAACAGTAGGGTTCTTCACCCAATAATCCACAGTATAGTTCCTGATTGCAAATACTTAATGAACCACTATACTAACACTATTCAGTGTACTGTTGCTATCCTAATTACAAGTTTACAACTCATCTTCTGAGTTTCTGTCCAACTATGATAGTATTTGTTGCTTCCAGAAAACCAACTTCGTTTTATAGAGTTCAAGCCTCTTGTTACCTTCACAGTCCACCACATACTCCTAGCTTATTGATTGGTATCGTTATGACAGGTTTCTGGAGGAAAAAAATATGCCTCCCCTACGGGCCTTTCAGTGATACAAGGGTGGTTGTGTTTGTGACAACTGACAAGGTGAGAGTTGAGACTGCTTGTGTGAGGGCTCATATGTTAAAAACTTAAAACTTAAAGTAGAGGATTGCTGAGCGACAAGTGTTATAACTTATTCCTGAAACTTGTAACCCGTTCGACGTTGAACGATACACTGTAGTCCGTAAGTTGTAACCCCGACCCGTTGAATGTATAAATATTAAACATTAAACAGTGATTCGTGAATGAACTTACCTGGTAGACTGTAGTGGTGGACTGTGGACAATGCCACGCTGAACGGTGGCTCTCAGGTCTGATCGTGGCTCTCAGCTCTGCTCTCAGGTCTCCTACAACACAATCTCACTTGAAAACACCCGCAAACACCCGCTTTTAACCCGCACAGGAGGCTTAGCGAGTCCTGGAAACAGGACTCATTTCTAAAAATCGCGACACGATTCCAGTTTTCTGACACGTGCCATGACACAACGTGTCATTCAAAAAGGACACGAATCCAACCGAATCGTGTCGGATTCGCGATTCGAGACCCCTTTAGGGCGAATCCGGTGATCTAGACGACCGAGATTAAGGCCCTAATCAACAGTTAAGATTAGATCTGGCTTGGTCCATGTCTCTTGGACCACTCTAACACAATTTCATATTAATACACATTAATATTTTATTTTCCCTAAGTTTAGACTTAGGGACTCCATTAAAAACATTAATTATTTTAATATCTCCTGATCTATTTAGAATCTGCCCAAACCCTTTCTGGGTATTGGAGATCTCATGTGCCCCAACCTCTCCACCAAATTTTGTGGCTAGAGCATATCCAATGCTACCCCAAATCAACACTCCCTCTTAGCGAGGACTGTGCTGTACCAATACTCCTCACTGAGTATTACTCTGATCATCCAGCATCGATACCTGTTTTGATGCTAGGCCTTCCTACCCAACATCCTCTGCATTGCTGCCCATGGTCTACCACTGCCACTGCTGCATTTGTCTGACAGCTCCCTTTGCATCCGTGCTGCTGCTGGTCCTTTCTCCCAGCACTGCATCCGCATTGCACCTCCTCTCATCATGTTGCCCACTACTGCGCTGCAACTTAGTTACTAAGAAGTAAGTAACTGATCTCCCAACTGACCTCCCTGTTGGGCTAGAGACACCCACTGATGCTGAAGCTCCCTTTGCCGCTGACAATTGCTCCCTCTAACCTCAGCGCTGCTGCAACAACTCCCTGCATCTCGCACTGTTGCACACCTCTCTGTGCCTTCCTACACTGGTGCAACACGCCTGTGCCTCTTGCACTGCTATAGCCTGCTAGATCTGCATTGTCTCGGGACTCCTGCACTGTAGCTCTTTCTGTTGCTCCATTCACATCTGTCTCTACCCACTCAGCCAATCCTGCTACTCCTCGTCGGGGCTCCCGTAGCAAGGTCTAATCCAAGAGGTTGGGTACCTCGAGGATCCTGCCCCTCATCGCCTGTAGTCAGCCTGACTACAGCTCGATGTCTCCCCACTTCCGCTCAAGTGGTGCGTGTGCACTCATGGCACAGTCATCATCTGTCAAAACTTCCTTCTTTGCCCGTGCTGGCGTTGCTTTAGTCTCAGAAGACTCTCCCTTACTCTTCTTCCTTGGACACTGGGTCGCATAATGACCCAACTCCCCACAGTGGAAGCAATTGATCTTGGAGAGATCTTTCTTCTTTCGCTTTTCCTGCTTCCTCTCAGATGCTAGGGCCACATCTTACTCCTCCTTCTTGACGTTGATCACCTTGCTGTTGCTACCTATCTTCAATTGCCATCTGATCTCTTCCTGGTGAAGAGCTGCCACATCTCGTCCCACGATGGAAGTGTCCCTTTGCCCAGTATACTTTGGGCAAACACTTCCCAGTCTTCTGAGACATCATTCAGGGCTGTCCTCACTATCAGCTCCTGATCCGGTGTCGCTCCTATAGCAGTCAACTGGTCTCGGATCTCATTTAGTCCTCCGAGGAAGGTGTTAATCAATTGTCCCTTCTTCATCTGATACAACGTCATCTGATTCTCGAGCAACATTCTTCTCTACACAGAAGTATGCTGATACAGCTTCTTGAGAGCCTCCCACATCTCAAATGTCGTTTTCTTCTCGGCTATATGTGGTACCACATGATCCTTGACCCCGTCAAGGATAATGCACCTAGCCCTTGCTATCGCCCCCTCGTACCTATCATTATCAGTGGGGTTGACTGGGACAACTGTTACCTTCAAAGCGAAGTTCTTGACATGATTTCTATCAAGCACTGATAAGATTCTGGCCTTCCAGACTACGAACTTGGATGCTTCGTCCAGTCTATCCTAGTCTCTTACCCCATGTAGTGCCATGATGCTCCTCTACTTCCCTCCTGGAAGTTCTCTATTCGACTCCTCTGAGTCTCTACTTCCGGTCTGGAAGTTCTCTTCTGGACTCCCTCTGAGTCCTGATTTCCCTCCTGGAAATCGTTTTGCCGCTTGTCAAGATGCCCCCTACTTTGATTGTCTTGTGCAACTCACTGCTGATCCAAGTTCCTCGGCTAGAAACCCTCGGTAACAACTCCTCTCGCCCTGCTCTGACTACAGTATCTCACCAGCTCCACTCTGCAATATTCCTGCATCCTTCTAGACCCCAAACAACTGCCTCTCTGTGAACTGCGTCAGCTCCTCTCTGCCTCACGCTGGCTCTGCGTCAGCCCTATGGCCCTTTGCATCAGTAACGCTGACCTTTTTGGGCTCTGCGCAGCTCTTGGCTTCCTTTGCGTGGCCCTGGCTGGCTCTGCGTTACACTCGGCTTCTACGTTGCTAGAAACAGCTTCTGTCACCTCAGGACAGTTGTTCTCTGCTGCGATTGCTCCGCTCGGATGATGTCTTTTAGTCCTCCTGTGATCTGCGATCACGATCTGATACCATGTTGAAGTTTCTAAGTTTACTTAGTTAGAAACCCTCCATGCACTTTATCTGATTTATTCCTACCTACTTGTTATTTTCCTTAATAAGTTATTTACACTATAAATACTGAAAATAAACACTAGTGCATGCTCAACATATTACAGATCAACAACTAAAAGAAACAAGAACAAACACACCACATGACACTATTATTTTTGGACTAATGTCCCTGGAAAAATCCAATGTGGGAAAACAGGTGCAGCGATTTTAGAGTTTTCTTAATAAGCAATATCAGAGTACAATTTGGGTGTCGAAACTAGCTCATCCAATAGAGAATTTCCTTAGCAGTAATACCTCTGAGTTTCTGAAAAATCTACTGGCTGAAACCCTGGTTAATCCTTCCGGCAACTACTCAACACAAATCTGCCCTAGAAACCCCAGCGTCTGCCCAATTTGGACTGCGTCAGCATCTCCTAGCCCAGCATTGGCACTGCGTCCGCCTAACTTGGCCTGTGTCAGCCCCAGAAGGCCCTGCGTCAACTCTCAGAGCCTCTGCGTTAGCTACGCTAGCCCCTTTGGTGCTCTACGCAACACTTAGTTGCCTCTTCGTGGCCATGCGTGAGCACTGGCTGCTCCTGCATTTCTCTCCGGCTACTCTACTGCTATCCCAGCACTATCTCTGCCTCTCTGTCTCTCTGTACTCAATGCCCCTCAGTTGCTCTCTCGATCACTAATTTTATCTCTCTTAGCAAACCCCGCTCTAGAGAATAGAATGACTGATCACCCTGGTGTGCTCTCCAAGTGACCCTCAAGCCTCCTCTTATACTTTCTCTGTTGACATCTCAATGGTCGAGATTAAGTCCCTAATCAATGCTTAAGATTAGATCTGGCTTGATCCATGTCTTTTGGACCACTCTAACACAGATTCATATTAATACACATTAATATTTTATTTTCCCTAAGTTTAGACTTAGGGACTCCATTAAAAATATTAACTATTTTAATATCTCCCGATCTGTTTAGAATCTGCCCAAACCCTTTTTGGGTATTGGAGATCTCATGTGCCCCAACCTCTCCACCAAATTTCGTGGCTAGAGCACATTCGATGCTACCCCAAATCAACAGAAAATTCAATGACCCCGAATCCTACTACAACAATTGATTAAGTTTCTTCTATCTGTTAAATTAATCAAACAAATTACTTGCAGTTTCCTACAGCAAATATCAAAGCATATACACTGCAACCTTCACAAATACAATACTATGGAAGAAATAAAAACACTGGAAGAATAGATCCACACACACAATAAAACACCGTTATTTTTGGACCAATGTCCTCAGAAAAACCCAACTTGGGAAATCCGGTGCAGCAACTAAGGGTTTTATTATTATTTAGTAGTAAATCTGAGTACAAATCTATGGAAGCCCAAATCTAGCTTTCCATACAGAGAAAATGACTCACAGAAGTCTAGTGAGAAAAATCTCACTTCCATCCGTGATCTGACACTAACCTTCGCTCAAGATGAGCTGCCCCTTGTTGCCTCTACGTCAACCTGCTGAAACCAGCATCTCTCTCACTTTGTTGATCAGCTGTTGCTCTGGAAATTCGATCTTCTGGCTCTCTGGACTCCCGCTTCGACTCTTGCCTCTGAATCTCGATTTCTCCTCAACAAAATATAGATCTCCATCTGAAGCTTTGCACTGCATCAACCTCTATGTGGAGTACGTTGTCTCTCTGCTATGCACTCATGAGATTGGAAAAACTTCCTTCTGGCCTTACTGTCCCTGCCCCTCTCTCACTACTTCGAAACTATTGAATCACCTCCGACAACACACAATTACTACTTTGGAGATTGATTTCCCAACAAAATCGAACTCCTTGGTGTCTCAAGTGTGTTCTCCAACCCCCATCGAATTTTTTCTTATAATCTCTCGTTGAGACATCAACGACCAAGATTAAAACATAATCGATGGCTTAGAATAACTAGAAATCAATCCGTGTCTTCTTCTAGAAGATTCTCACCATGACTTAATTAATACCCTTTAATTAATCAATTTTCCTAAGGTTAGACTTAGGCACCATTAAAAAAAGATTAATTATTTTAATTAAGTCGTCTTTAGGTGGAATTTCCAGAAATGATTTTTGGGTTTTGGAGAATACATGTATTCTAGCCTATCCACCAAATTTTGTGGTTAGAACACAACCGATGCTACAAAAAATCAACATCAACTGATGTTGCCTACTGGTCCTGCTTCACCTGCTTGCCCTTCCTGAGAAGACATAGCATGTTGTAGTGATTGAGCTCACCATATCTAAAGCACTTCACCTTTGACAGGTCCTTCTTCCTTCTTTGTTCCCCCTACCCCTAACTATGACCCTTTGATGCGAGGAAAACATTCTGCTCCTCCTTAACCATCTTCAATATGCTGTTACTGCTGCCACTGATGGAGCTCTTTAGCAGAGCTTGCTTCAACTCCTCATGTTGCAAGTCTGACCACATCTTGTCCCATTCAGGTAGCTTATCTCTGCCCAATATACTTTGGACAAAAACTTGCCACTCCTCAGAGACACTGTTTAGTGTCAATCTCACTAGCTCAGTTGGTTGAGGCATTGCCCCAACAGCTACAAGTTGGTCTTGAACCCCCTGAATCCTAGTGAGCAAGGGATCTATACCTTCCCCCTTCTACATACTAATGCATCTCAGCTTTTCTTCCAAGAACATCTTCCGCTGCTCGGAAGTGACCTGATATAGGGTGGAGAGAGCATCCAACATCTCTTTGGCAGTATCCTTGTCAGCTATGTGTGAGACTATATGGTCTCGGACTCCATCCAGGATCAACTGCTTCTCCTTCGCCATTTCCTTCCTATATTCTTTTAGCTGATCCGCATCCTAGGGAACTGCCACAACACTGTCTATGTAGAGCTTCACGCCATCTTCATCCAACAGGAAGGGCATCCTGGCCTTCCAGAGGACATAGTTGGAGGAACACTCCAACCTATCCTAATCTCTAAGCCCTGCTATGGCCATCTCAAGAACTATCGAAAACTCACTCCTTCCCTTTGGTTGGTTGTTGCTCTGCTACTCGCACTCCCTTCTTGAATGCACATATCTGCTAGTTGCTATTGGCAATCTGCCTGGAAAAATCAAATTTCTGAGACTTGAATTTCCCTGAGAGAAATTTTCACTCTGTTGTGTGTGCTTTTCTCTTCCACCTGATGCTGGTTCTGCTGCTGCAAAACCCTCTGCGTCCAACCAAGGAATCCTCTAAGTGAAAATCTGAGTTGCAGCTGATCCGTTTGATTGTTGGAATCACTAACCCGGGCAACTTGACATTTTTGCAACCCTACAACTCAAAATCGAATTCCTGCCCCAGCGACTCGGCCAACCTGTCAAGGAACCGCGTTGCCTCAAGAATTTCGGCCTACTGCTCCCACTGAGCAGCGAAATTCTCTCCTTCACTTTTGAGCTTCCTGGCTGATTACTCACACTCTGATACCATGTGAGAATTCCAAAACTGAAATCCTATTGCAACAACTAGAATTTATTTTTCTAATTGTTAATTATTTTAACCATTTATCTACTTACGACAAATATCAAATAAATCACACTGCAACCTTCACAAATAAAATACTACGGAAATAATAGCACTAGAAACTGAGAAAATTCTAGCACAAACACACACATTAAAAATGACACCGTTATTTTTGGACAATTGTCCCCCAAAAAACCCAACTTGGGAAAACTGGTGCAGCAGTTGAGGGTTTTATTATTATGCAGTAGTGAGAAAATCGGAGTACAATAATTTGGATGTCGCAATTTAGCAAATCTACAGAAAAAAACACTGGCAAAATTATAGTGAGGAATTTTCCTTACCCCATAGGCAAATTCAAGCTCTAACTGCAGCTCCAAGTGAGTCATCCAAATTACCTCTGCGCTTGCCTATGTCACCCTAGCGCAGTATCTACCACGCTCAACCTGAATCAATTGTTCCTGTAGTCGTCCTGTTTTCCATTGGTTGAGAAACTGTCTCTCAGGGCTTCTGGAACCCTTTCCTGGCCTCTGGAACTGAAACTCAACTTCTCTCTAGCTAAATCGAACAATCTTCTAGAGGATTTTGCCCAGCCCGTGCATCAACCTCACTGTGGTACTTTTTCCTCTGCAAATGCACTCGCTGGATCTAGAAAACGTCCTCCAGCCTCACTTTCCTTGCCCCTCACTCTTTGCTTCGATTTTTGGCTCTCTAACAATTATTGTTGCTCTCTAGAAATTGATCTGCTAAGAAAATCAAACTTCTAGTGTGTCATCTCCAAGTGCCCATCGACTTCCTCTTACAATGCACTATTGGAGTACCAACGGCCAAGATTAAAACTTAATCAATAGCTAGGATCATCTTGGAGTCAATCTGTGTGAGTTTATAGATGATTCACACCTTGATTTAATTAATTCTGATTACTTAACCATATTCCCTAAGTTTAGACATAGGAAATATTTAAAAACTGGTTAAATCTAATTAAGCCATCTCCAGGTGGAATTTCTAGAAACGATTTCAAGTTTTGGATATCTCATGTATTCTAGCCTCTTCACCAAATTTCGTGGCTAGAATGCATTCGATGCTACAGAAACTAACAAATTAACCTAGCAGGCAGTGTGAATTGCTCAAAGAGAACGAAGTGTCAAGGCAAAGAGAAACTTGTGGGAGAGATAGATTTGTACAGCGAGATCGATTTTACAGTGGATGTCAGAATTTCCAAGAGGAGGCCGAGTTAATTTTCTCTGCTAGTGTGAGTTGCCAGGAGGGTCGAGTTTAACTATCAGGCTGTACGTGTGAACCAAATTAATTAGCCAAAGGGAGACCGAATTAAATCTATGGGGCCAAATTGCTTCCAGGAGATCAGAATGACTTGCAGAAGTGATGAGAATAATTTTCTAGAGGTTTGCTAAACGACAACAAACGAATTTGTGATTTTCTCCATCACAGATTTATTGAAGAATAATAAAATAACTCATCTGCAGAATTGGTTTTCCCCACACTGGGGTTTTTCCAAGAACATTCGTCCAAAAACACTGGTGTCCATAGCTTGTGTGTGTGCATAATTTTTTTAGTTCCTGTGGTTATTTATTTTTGTGAAGTTGTAGTTGTGTTTTATTCAGTATTTCCCCCAAATAATCTGCATAAAACAAATAATCTAAATTGATATGAGAATAATAACCAGTGACTGCAATGGTCTTAAAATTTCACAGGTCATAGACGATTTTGACCCAAAAGTGAATGGTCCAAAGGAAAATTCTCTCCATATAAAAATCTAGATGCCTAGGCTAGGTCATGAGCAAAGCATATTGATACAATCTTCCTAATGTAATATCCCAAGCGGGAACATTTTGCAGATTCTCGGAATTTAACTCAACAAATGCTACATATATAAAATTCTATTCATTTAACAGAAGATTTCCATGTAAAATATAACAAATAGAGTGCAAGCAAGTCAATAATATGATGAGAAGAAATAATCTCAACTTCTATTATAATAGAAAATTGGGGTTCACATGCTAATACAACAAAATAGTTGAGATGGAAAACTGGCCTCAAGAATCTACTCTAATGTTGTGTTGGCCCTCCAAAACTTAACTGAAATATCATTGCTAAGCTCTCCTGTGAATTCTGGATGAATTCACCAAGGGGAAATGGGTACTCGCCCAACTCACCGAATCACCCAAGGGTTTCCGTCCTGGAGCTACTGAAGTAGAGAACCAAGTTCTCAAACCTCTCACACAAGACAATGCTCAAATCCAAGCTGTCCTCTAATGGCCTCCTCTTCCTCCTTTTATAGATTTGATTGAACCTTCTAGAAGCTCCTATTTTTTTATAATTTTAATCATTGAGCACATTTCCCTCTTTTTATTTCAATTAAAATATCTTTTTAATGTGAGAAAATCGTAAATTGACCACCATGCCTCCTTAGGCCATTAAAAATCCATACTAACCATCTCATCTTGTAGATCTTCTCGTTCTGGTTCCAACGAGCTATTACACTAAGGTGTTAGGTCAAGTATTCCTCTTGAAATGCCACCTTAAGCATAAATAATTAAGTTAGGCACAATAATAACTCTGTTTTAAGGGAAATCTGAGAATGCAATGGAACGAGAAGCAAGTTGTGTGGAATCAAACCTAATGATGGAAGATGGCAAGTGAACTCCTCCAGACCCCATAAAACATCTCCGAAAGGCCCTAAGCTAGCTGCTGAAGTAAACCTGCACCTGTGACCTGACTGCCTCCAACCTTGAAAGTCCATTGTAACTATGCCATAAGGAACACCAGAAAAACGGGCATCACACCTAAGGAGCCATAGAGGACTCTGGCCAACGCTGGATATATGAGGAGTTACATTGCCCACTCCAAGATGGAGTGATCTATAGACATGCATCAATGTGGCAAGCTCATAAAATCTTCTTAAGAAGGAGAAATTTCAGCTAAAAGACAATCTATTGCAGACAAGGAGAATACCTCCCTCGCTAAGAGGGAGTGTTGATATTTTGTAGCATCGGGAGGTACTCCCGCATGCCAAAAGTCCTGCTAAAGTCAGCCAAAGAAAATTATACAAAATGAAAAATTTAAATTATGAATTTGGGGTTCATGTAGGCCCTAAGTGTCAAGTCGGCCCCACCATGAAGGGCTGAGACTTTTGGTCAAAAAGTCACAGATTCGGCTAGTATAAAAACACAAGATGACCTTCATGTTTGGAACAATTCGACCAAGACACATTCTTCTATTTTCTGATCCACATGTGCAAAGTCAAAGAGGGGGAAATATGAAGGTTGACTAAAATAAAGAGACTGTCATTTGACTGAGTTTGACCTGCTTTGTTTGACTGAGATTCTGTTCAGCCTGATCTAGAGTTTGATTGAGTTTGACTGCTAAAAAGAAGCAAGTTTGACCACAGATTTGGGCCGCAGTCAGCAACAGTTGTCCATAATTAACCAGACTTTTGACTGCAGGACTGAGTTGACATCAGGCCGAATTTCGTACCATTCACCAGTGTTGATCAGCATTAAATTCTCTGATATTTGGAGGTTTGACTAACATAGACTAAGTTGGCATTTGACCAACTTTGACTGGTATCTTGGGCTTGAATTTGTGGTACAGATTTCTAGAATTTTTGGACTTGTAAATATTGTTCAAGAACAATTTCTCCTTAGAAGAAGAGTTGTTGGGTTTTTCCCAAGTATGGGTTTTCCCAGGGTAATTTTGGTGTCTCTATTGTGCTTGGTTTTCCTCTTGTTTTCATTGCATTAATGTTGAGATATTTTGTGTCTAACTGCTTAATGATATATGTGATATAAGATAACTGAATTGGAAATCATTGGAAAATAATTATCAAGATCAGAAGATCAGTTTCTACTTTGCATTATTGTAGAAAATTCCACAAACTGTACATTGGAGGAAGCACTTTTTCTGAATTTGTTGAAGGTCCCCAGACGTTTGACCTATCATGCATGTGAAGTGCTTCACAAGTTTAGCACTCTGCATGCTTCTCTAGGTCACCCTCCCCTTATGCAGATGGTTTAAGAAAATCACCACATGGTTTTGCAAATTAGTTTATGGTTTTGGCATATGGTTTGATAGATTGAACAACCTTGGCACATTTTCCAAGGGCACACTCAAGCTAGTTATTTATTTGGTCAAGGTGGTTGGGATTGCACATTTTCCAAGGATGCCTCTTCTACTCAAAGATTATTATATTATTTTTTTGATCAAGGTTGTTACTCATGCACATTCTTGAAGAAGTTGATTAGAGCTACACGCGGATTTTCTCTAGTGAAGGGTGCACTTGTGGAAAATTTATTTCAGTTTTAGAAGTTATCTCTTGGTCAACCACTCAAATACCTAGAGGATGTGTCCCATCATCTTGGATATTTTAGTAAGTGCTTCCTAACTAAATCATTCTTTTATTATTGTTGAAATTTTTCATTTAGATATATGAAAGAATTATTATATTGTTTTCCTTGAAGATAAAAATGTATATTTTGTTGTTTCTTCTAGGAGAAAAAAAGTGGATCGCAACAACTCACTTCTACTTTTAGTAAGGAGTTTGTTGAGGAGGTCGAATCTATATAATGGATCTAGGAAAGCAATTAGTTTTTCATCGTAAAAGGAGTTGAGGTCGAACCTATATAAGGGCTTGCTCTCTACCTCATTTGGCATGGTCTGATTTAGGAGAGATCCCTTAGACCTTGGTTGAATACTTATTGGATGTACTTTGAGGATGAATAAATTGTTTAATAGAAGAGGAAATCTTCTACATCGCCATGCTATCTCATGTTAATGAAATTGTTATGGATTATAGTTATGAAACATTGGATGAGGTAACACCATTCCTCTACCACTGTATTTATCATTAGGATGTTCTATATTGATGCATGCTTCTTTATACTCAGTTCCATGAACTTGTAATCCATTCCTGATAGAGACAATTATGATATCATCGGAGTTCATCTACACTAATAGTCTGCCTTGATAAATTTCTAAAGTCGGGGACAGCAAGGAGAGGGTTCATTAAGCTTGTACGTTGCAGGTATATTGTTCCTCTTTTCCTCAATGGGACAGTCACCCACTGAGCCTTGATTTGACTCCATTTTCCCAATACAAAGACACTAGTCTCCAGTTCATTCATCCACTCTCTATACTACACAAGCAAAACTGTTCCACAGGAATTTACCCTTCACTTCACCCTGCAATCCATGGTCTAAAATTCTAGGAATCATCTTCTGGGAATCCACCCTTGTGCCAGAGGACAGCTGGCCTAAAGTGTGAAGAGGGTTGGTGAGGTGACATTGTCTTCCCTCTTAGTTCTTCCAAGGACTTGCTTGAGCCTTCGGACTTTACCTCAAGAAGTGCAACTTTGAGAGATAACAATTTATTAACACATTCAACATTTTCCTCCTCGTTCGCGCTTCCTTTTTTAGCAACAATCATATATTCCACCTAATACATACCTTTTTCTTCCTTATCAGGCTAATCTTCTTCAATCACAATATATGTCTCCTTTGGAAAGAGAAACACTTGCTTGTGGCCTTAAATTAGCCCCATATTCCACTGTATTGTTACTCCAAGCTCTACTATAAACACATAGTACGTATGTTAAAAATGTCATCACTTCCTACAACCATTGTCTCATAAAAAATGCTTATCCTTGACCATACATTGAAATATTAAAACATTTTTATGTTGTTGTCAAGATCCAAGAGGGTTACAAATCTAATAGTAAAAGGTACATTGACAGATTTATTTATCATCTGTAATCAGTAAGTTCAACTTAGATAAATCAGCAGTATGAGATCTATTCCCTTCTGATGCTTCCGAGTGTGAAACACATCAAATAATATGTTGAATCTTCAACACTGAAAATTTCCTACTTTTCTTTCAAATGTTCATCAGAAAACAACATTTTGAGGACATATCCTACAGCCAAAGTGAGGTTCGTATTATCACATGACAACAATTACTGAACAATCCATGTTTGGAATCTGGACGCCTGATGTCTTCTACGGAAAGTACACCATGTATTCTAGAACCTCTAGATAGCACAAAAGAATGATATCTATACGAATTTCACTGTTGAGAGTAGCATTCCTCTTCAACTAAGCAGTAAAGTTACATTAAGGTACTACTAGTACCAGAACAAATAGATAGTGAGCCAGGAGGTCAAGTGGCAATTAAATCAGCCATCTGCAACAACATAAGTGCAAGTTCCATTCCTTTGAGGCGATGACGACGTCCAACTCTATTGGAAAATGCCACTAACTGCGTCCTTTATTAGTCATGTTTGTGTTGTGTTCATATTTCTTACTGAAAAATATAATCTTTCTTTAACCAAAACCTAGTAAGGTCTTACCAGTTCTTATGAAACATTCATGATGTTGGAAGGAGAGAAAATTTCTTGAAAGGCAATCCATCACTTCTGACAACAGTGCTGAGAAGTTCCGACCTGTAATTGAACACCAACAGTTCATGTAACCGAAGACAGATCCAGTGTTATGCATACAGACAGTAACAAAATGTGTTGAAATAATTGGCATCTGCTCCTAAATACCTGAGGCTTGAATAGCTTGTGACAGGGCTTTACAAACAGCAGTTGACAAACAACCATTTTGCATATGATCAGAACTGAATATACGTTCAAGGAGTGGCCAGAAGTGTCTCAGTATGAGGATAATAGTCTCATCTCCAAGTGATGAGGAAAAACCAGGGGTTGAAAGCTGGGTGAAAATTGCACCCATCCTGCAACCAATTTGTATTTGGTCAATACTTCACAAGATCCCAGAGTATATATTAAATATTAAATCCATTAAATATTTTCCTAAACACTAAAGATTATATCTGTCAATATTTCACAAGGGGAACAAAGAAATTATTCAAAAATTAAGACCATAAAACACTGTGGAAAACTGTATAGTATTCAAGAAATCCTTGGGAAAACATCGACAATGATGAAAAAAACTCTGGTAAAAGTTGATAAACAATCAACTGAACTGCAGGTATTCACGACTCAAACGTGCAGCTGGTGACTTGGACTCACCACCAGATTAGCTGGGCCTGATTTTTGGGCCAATAAAGTTTGGCACATAAGTCTTGGTAGAACCCAGCAAGTTTTGTAACACCAGTCTATGGGGAATCATTTAAGAAGGACATTTCTCAACAATTTATCACATAGCTCTTACTGTCTATTGTGATTAATGCCGCATGTTCTGATATTTCTCAAACCGAGTCACTCTGCTCTCCTAGAAGGTACATAAAATAAATGTCCCAGTCAACTAAAACGAGCCCCTCTTCCCTCACTATCCAGACATGAAGTTTCAAAGCACCTGCACTAACTAGCTGTAGTTTGAGGCAAGATGAAAAAATCAACAGAAATAGAGTACATGTCCTGCAGCAAGTATTTTGTCCATTACAATGATTTCCCTTAGATACAAGAATATACTAGGTGAACCATTATTAAATTTTCCTCTGAAAGGAGTTAAAATCCAATAGCATTTAGATTTCACAAACACATCAATGCCAAAGGGGATTCCCAAATATCTTCTTATCTACACCTGCAGTATAAACACCCTGTAGAAATTTTTAGTTCTGTAGCCCATCCCAGTTTCAAAGGATTTTGCATTTAGCTTAATGCTCACAGCCCAAAATGTTAGCTGATATAAAACTGTTTACAAATTATTTTTGAAACACTTTCAGGACTACCTCAACTTCTTTTGCACTTTTCTGCTGGTAGAAAACAAAATAGGCAAGCATACACAGATTTTTGACATAAGTATTTTTGGTCTAACTTGACCCTGGAAAGACCCACAAGGGTAAAACCAGTATAAAAAGATTTTTTATTCGCTTTCTTAGAAAATTTATACACAGCAATATATTTGTACAGGCTACTTATCTCCCTTGGAAGATGAGCCACGGTCCAGCAAACTCTCCCTGGACGTTTGAGTCACTTTGATCCACCTTTAGCCTTGATAAAAAGAGTCACTGTCCCAGGAATCACTCACAAATTTGATCCACAGTCAAACACAGACTTCCTAGAATTTCGGGCCAGCCAAACTACATTTATTGCCTTAAGAAGAGTGCTGACAGTCTGACAAAATTTGTTCAACTCAGAGCCAGAAACCTCCTCAATTTCTGCACTATTTGTGCCTCAAGTTTCGGCCTATTTAGCCTGCGTGCCACATAAATACCCTAGATTCTCGGCCTGTTCCTCAGATTATCAGATCTGAAATTTCTTTCCCTTGTTACAGCTTCCCAAAGCCTCGAAAATCACGCTGGGATAAATGCTCTCTATCCTAGAAATGCGTGCCACACCCAGACTTGAGATTTGTGTCTCCCGAAGGTATCTTCTCTTGCTAGGTCGATTTCCTCCCACAAAACTCTCTGCTATCACCGCTTTGTCTCCTTCATCTTTTCTGCTCTCTACAAATGCACATGTATAATGAATGAGCTTCTCACCTTTTTCTCCCGTTTTAGCTCTCATTAGATAGGTGAACCCTAACCCTTTTGATCAAGCGCTGAGATTAGATCTCAGCCCTCTAGATAAATGGTGGAGATCATTCCCTCACTTGACCCCCTTTTCATGTGGTTCCCCTCATTAATGACTTCTAGTCACTTTATAACTTTATGTTTGTACCTTGTACTTTTTCTCCACATAAGGTGATTTTAATATTAGAAAGTACATAGTACTTAAAGTACTTTATACTGTGACTTTAACATGACTTTAATATAACTCATAAAGTCACATGCTAAAAAGGTGCTTTAAAGTGTTTTCCTAAGCAAAAAGGCAAATGCACTAAGAAACACCTCCTTGGTACCTTTTTCTTCAACACTCCCTCTTACTGAGGAAGGTGTTTCTCACTGCTCCCATCATGTCTCTGAAATACACATGCTTGCCCCTTGGCGATGATTTGGTGAGAATATCTGCAACCTATTCATCAGTGGATATACAAGGAAGCCACACTACTCTCTAAACCCAATCCTTGATAAAGTGGTACTTGATCTCTATGTTCTTTAATGGTTCATGAAATATTTGATTTTCCTTGAGTTTAATGCAACTTTCATTATCATAGTATATTGTAGTTGGTTTCAGCCTCTGACCAAATAAGCCACACATCATGTTGCGAAACCAAATAGCCTCACAACTAGCTTGACTAGTTGTAATATACTTAGCTTCCGCTGAGCTCAGTGCCACTGATCTTTGCTTCCTATTGAACCACGATAACACTGTCGAGCCCAACATGGAACAACATTTGGAAGTACTCTTCTGGTCACTAGCGCTGCTTGCCCAATTTGAGTTTGTATAACCTGTCAATCTGACTCCATCTCCTCGGATATAATCCAGACCATATTCCATTGTGCCTTGTAGGTACCATAGCACATGTTCCGCAACCACATAGTGCACTCTCCTGGGCTCCATCATAAACTAACTCAAGGTGTTGACTGTGAAACACATATCTCGCCTAGTGTTGACCATATACATCAATGAACCGAGCAACTGACGATACAAAGTGGGGTTCACCAACTTGGAATCTGAAGCATGTAGCTTCTTCCAGTTGGTGATCATCAGAGTAGCCATAGGCCTGCAATACTCCATATGAAATCTCGTTAGTATGTCCCATGCATATCTACCTTGGCCTACAAAGATGTACCCATCCTACTGCCAACCTCCAACCCCAAAAAGTAATGCATTAGTCCCATATCAGTCATGTCAAACTCTGAAGCAAGGTCCCTCTTGCAATGTTTGATGAGTCTCTCCTCTCCTGTAATAAACAAGTCATCCACATACAGAACCAGAATGAGTGGATCGTCACCAACCATGTTGAAGTAAAGGTTTGGATTTGCATCACTCTTCTAGAAACCCATCTGTCGCAAGTAGGCATCAATCCTCTCAAACCATGCTCTCGATGCCTGCTTCAGTCCATATAAGGCTTTCTTAAGCCTACACACATGAAACTCTCTCCCATACACCTCAAAGCCATATGGTTGCTCAATGTACACCACCTCCTGTATGACCCCATTGAGAAAGATGGTCTTCACATCCATCTGGTGAATCTTCCAACCCATCTCACTTGCTATAGATATCACTGCTCTAATAGAGGTATAATTAGCAACTGGTGCTGAGGTCTTCTCATAGTCAACTCTCTCTACTTGTGAGAACCCCTATGCCACAAAACGAGCTTTAAACTTCTCCATGCTGCCATCTGCAACATGTTTAATCTTATAGAGCCACCTAGAAGTCACCACTGACTTCCCCTCAGGTCTCAGTACTATCTCCCACACATCATTCTTCTTGATGGAGGCATACTCCTCCATCATGGCATCCCTATAGATCTGCTGATTGGTAGCCTCCTCATAGCTACCTGGCTCAATCTCCACATCTGCCACACAGCCACCCAACCTCACTGGTGGTTTGCTCTCCCTAATTGACCACTCGGGTTTCCCCACTATCTCTTGTGCTTCTTTCAGTCTCTCGAAGCCATTTTTCCTTCCTCTTCCCTATAGTAGCCTCCTTTACTAGTATGGGAAAATCCTCCACTGGAGCCTCTCCTCCTGATGGGTAAGGCCCTCTTGTGGTTTGTGGTAAACTTGTACTCTGAGATTCTGTGCCCTATGATCCTAGACACTGTGAGACTATCAACCTTGAAGTAGGTGATCCTCGTGACCATGGTGTACCACTTGACGATCCTCATACCTGTGGTGTGGCCCCCTGTTGACGCTCTTGTTTCTCTATTCGATCAACCTCTCGAGACCACCTCAAGCCCCCCCCTCTCAAATCTCACATCCTGCCTTAGGGCAACTTTCCTCTGCGCAGGAATGTATATGCAATAGGCCTTGCTGGTCTCATTGTAACCCACAAAGATACCCTTCTCTGCAGTGGGTTCTAACTTCGTCCTCTTCTCCTCAGGGATGTGTGAATATGTAAGGCACCCAAAAATCTTGATGTACCTAATCTTAGGCTTCTTCCCAAAAAACCCTCCTCAGGAATCCTTCTCCCCAAGACTCTGTGTGGACTCCTGTTCTGCAAGTACACTGCAATGTTACACATCTCATCCCATAAAAAGAAAGGTAGACTTTGATCATGCAACATAGCTCTACCTGCATCCACTATGGCCCTGTTCTTCCTCTTTGCCACCCCATTTTGTTGGGGGTTATAAGGTCTATTTACTCCTTGTTGATGCCAACACACCTAGAGAACTCCTTCATCTCCTTGGAGGTATACTCACCCCCATTGTTTCATCTCAACACCTAGATCTTCTTCCCCATCTGGTTCTCCATAAGAGCCTTAAACTCTTGGAACCTCTTGAAGACTTGATCTTTGGTCTTCAAAAATAAAATCCAGGTCTTCCTGGAGTAGTCATCAATGGTCACATAGTACTCGTGTTCGCTCAATGATGCATGAGACAAAGGACCACACACACTAGAGTGTATCAAGTCTAGGATACCTGCTACCCTATTGTCATTGCTTGGGAAAGGTGTCTTGGTGCACCTTCCCAAAGCACACCCCCTACACACATCATGATGCTCAATGTTGAACTCAGGTAAGTCTGTAACCATCTCCCTTGTGAAAATTCCAATATGGAATCCTATTGCAGAAACTGGTATTATTTCTCCTAACTGATAAATTAATTGTTCAATTTATTGCTACGACAACATCGAAATAAACACACTGCAACCTTCACAAAGAAAAATGCAGAAAAAAACAGCTCTGGATCTGAGAAAATACTAGCACACACAAAAAATTTGAGACAATTATTTTTGGACAAATGTCCCCAGAAAAGCCCAACTTGGGCAAACCGGTGCAGTAGTGAGGGTTTTTATTATTATCCAGCAATGAAAATCTGAGTACATCTATGGATGCCCAACTGCCAATCCAAACAGCAAGAATATCTGGGCAAAATTATTGAAGGGAATTACCCTTCCTTCACAAGCAATCCCAACAACTTGCCTACAGAGAACTCAACCTCTTCGTCATCCTTTGCACTGCACTACGCAATCTCTATGACGTCAAGCCTCTGACTAGTCTTTGATGAAGTCGTTCTACCTTCTACTGCTGAGGAAATCATCTCTCCAGTCCTCTCAAACCTTTGCCTGGTCACTAGAATTGAGAACGAATTTTCTCCCCATCAAATCGAATTTCCCTCTCTGAAGTAGCTGCACAGTCTTTTGCACTGCCTCACTGGGAAATCTCGCCCCTCTTGTTGTTGCCTCTCCGGATGTGGAAAAACTTCCTACGAACTCACTCTCCCTGCCCCCTCACTCACTGCTTCGATCTTTGGCTTTCCGGCAGCTCACTGCTGCTACTCTGGAAATCAATCTACGAAGGAAATCAAATTTCTGGTGATCTCAAGCATCTTCTCCACCACCACATCGATCTCTTATAATCCAGTGTTGGAGCACCAACGGCCAAGATTAAAACTTAACCAATGGCTAGGATCATCTCTAGATCGATCCGTGTGACTTTCTAGATGATTCTTTGGTAAACTAAAGATCCACTCATAATTAGCTCATACATGTCAAATCAGAGAAAGGCCTAGTTGAGATTGGAGTTTAGGGACACTATACTATCAGTTGTAAAATCATCTAAATTAAACAAATGGTGCATGCAATCAGAAGAAGGCCTAAAATAGATCATTCCTTTAATTCGAAAAATCACTAATTTTAGCGATTTGAATTTCCTTTAAAAGGAGGAATGAAGGCACAAGTTTAATCATTGTTTTGGTGAGCACGAGTTGGTGAGACCCAGCGATAGGAAGCATAAGTTTGTGCATGGAGTTTGTGAGAGGAAGGTCTGCATTGGATGTGCTCTAAGCCTCAAAATTTACAGGGAGGCCTGGACACATGTATTCCACAATACCCAGAAATCGTTTTGTGAAATTACACCCGGAGACAATTTTATTAAAATAATTAATTATTTTTAATGGAACCCTAAGTCTAAACTTAGCAAAATTAAAATAATTAAAGGGTATTACTCTAACTGTGGGTGAAACTTCTAGAAGAAGACCAAGATCAAGCCAAAATGATCTAAGCCATTGATTAGAATCTAATTTGGGTCGTTGGTTCTCAACAGAAGGATTATAAGAAGAGGCTTGATGGGCATTTGGAAAACACATCGAGTGGAAGATCAGAGATCGAATTTCTAAAGAGAGTAACGCAGTAGTTGCCAGAGACAAGTTCGAAGTGATTTCTTGCAATGAGGGGCAGGGATAGTTTCGGTTGGAGATTTCTCCTGATCCAAGAATACTCAGCAGAGGAGGTAGAGAGAGATATGGGAGAGGTAGTGCAGAGCCTACGCTGTGGAGCGTTGACTGACGCAGAGGCAACACAGAGCCTTGAGGAGATCTATATTTTTACTGGAGAGGTCGATTTCTAAAGTCGAAAGTCGGGGTGTGAGACTGGGAGGACAGAATCGAAGTCTCAGAGGCAAATCGATTAGCAGAAGGGGTGACGTTATCCCTAGAAGCTGTGATGTTGGGCCTACACAGTGACTGCACAGAGGCGATGCAGAAGCAGCGAGAGACAAGCCATTCTGTGGTTGGATCAGTCGGGATCACCAGTGATAGTGTGAGGAATTTCTCACTATTCTATCAATCATATTCTCTGTACTGGATAGCCAGTAAGGCATCTAGAGATTGTATTCAGAACACTACTACTTAATAATACAAACCCTCAATTGCTACACCAATTTTCCCACATTAGGTTTCTTTGGGGACATTTATCCAAAATAATTGTGTAATGCGTTGTGTATTTCTTTCTAACTCAGTGACTTCTTTCCGCACATAATTTTAATTGGTGAAGGGTGTAGTGTATTAGTTTCGATATTTGATGTAGGAAACAATAAATAATTTGTTCAGTAAATTACAAATAGAAGGAACCTAATCAATTGTTGCAGTAGAAATTTGGATCTTCCAAATTTTCACAGTGATAACCTGTGGTACTCCAAATGACATCTGAGGGCACACAAGTGTCCTCATGGGTCTCCAAACAAATCAAAGATGCATGTAGGTCACCCTCAAGGCTAGGATGATGGTATAGGTGATGCCAAATCATCGTGGAAGTCCTAGACCATCTACCAAGTGTATGGCGTAGATCTGGGGTTGGCTAGGCATGATGGATCAAGTGCATACTCCTCATCCAATAGGTGAACCATGAGCAATCTTTGATGGCTGTGGAGATCCATGGACTGTACTCTGCTATTGTGCAGGCCCATGGCTCTCAACACTAACCCTACATGTGCCAATGTAGCCCTCTGGAGGATTAGCATCCCGTATAGGGAGACCAAACCCCAAATGGAAACCATTTGCAATCTTGCATAAGATCCAATGCATCCCCTAGCCTTCCAGTACAAGTCATTAGACAAATAAGGCAAATGAGCTTACCTAATCATGGACCACAGGTGGGGGCTTCATAATGGCTTACCCTTCCATAATGTGCTTGGGGATGTGCCAATGTCTCCTAAATTCCAAATGGGTTAACCAAGCACCCTATTAGGTGGTTTCTACCTCTAAAGGGGATGATATAGTCAAGGTACATCCGTCAAAATGTGGTGGCATGTGACAGATAGGTGAATGAAGTAGGGGATGAGAGGGGGCAACTCTAGGTCACATGCTAGGGTACAAGGGTAGCTAATAAGAGGGAAGCTCACAGTTAGGTTTATAATATGTAGGAGGGAGCAGTCGTGGTACATGAGGTGCCCTGACCTTGATTTTTCCACCCTTCTTTATATGCCTTTTGCCTTTTTATAATTTTCTTTGATTAACTGCTCGAGGTTCAAGGGGTTAGAGCATGAGGTGTAGATATAGTAGTGGAATCGCCTTTTTAAGGTGGGGCGATTCATCATCCAATAGGGGTTGGGACAATCATGGGTTCCTATATGATGAAGGAGGCTCGTAGAACCTATAGGAACCAGGGTGATGACCATGCTGATGGGGTAGAGTTCGTGTATTGGCTTTTTCCCACGTGCTAAATGTTTTTGTCTTGATCTGTTTTTGCATTTCTGTGGTACTTCTCCTGTCAAATGTGGCCATATATACTTTTAAATTTCTCTTTAGCTGCATCAACCTCTGAGCTTCATTCCAGACCATGACCCGAAGTGTGGGCAAGGGGAAGGGGTGAGTTGACCCTATGTGGACCCGATGGAGGAATGTGGATCCAGGAGGGAGAAATGATGGAGCGGGGTAATATAAGCAGATAAGGGAGTGGGACCACGCAACCAAAATCAGGGTTTGCCGTGAAAGACCATCCTTGAAACCAAATGGTTAGTAAAAGAGATCCCACGAGACTAGAATCCAAGGTTAATTCCTAAAAGGGGTCTAGGGGATAGAAGCAAAGACCTAGCCCATTCTTTACGCCGAACCCCCCCATTTATATAGAAGTGTCCATGATAAGAAAACTACAAAACTCAATTTTAAAATGACAAGGCATACCTTTAGATTCGGGAGGCCCACCTTCAAACATACGATCATGGCAGATGGGCGAGTGACCACATCGCTAGCTCAAGTGGCGGAGAATTGGCACAATGAGCTAGCTGATGGTTGCATGGGGCTGTTGGCTAC
Source organism: Pinus taeda (assembly GCA_000404065.3). Classification (NCBI taxonomy): domain Eukaryota; kingdom Viridiplantae; phylum Streptophyta; class Pinopsida; order Pinales; family Pinaceae; genus Pinus; species Pinus taeda. The sequence continues at coordinate 199,964 of APFE031153540.1, read as the reverse complement.
CTGCTGATGACCATCTTGGCGAAAAAATTTCTCCTAGTGATATTACCCGCAAAATGGTGGGTAACATTTGGGTCTAGCTAGGACGTGATCTCTCGAAGAAGTGGGCAAAGCTACTTGAACTGGAGGTCACAAGAACTCCAACAATTTCTTGGTTATCGTAGACCTGTCATCTGCACATACCATAGATTGAGAAACACGGGGCAGCATGCTTTCGCGGCCTCTCATGATCACACATGCTAAAATGTTAGGCCATAAAATCAACAAAAATATAAATATATGCAGATTTTAATCTAAGTGCAGTTAATCTACCATGGGAAAAATCATATGATGTTAATTCTAATGAGAAAATGAACATGCAATGCATCCTACACTAACATGCATATAATAAGGCTAATACTAATTGTAATTATAAAGCCAGTGCAACCAACATATCATCATATCAATATACATATGACTGCTAATATGATTACCCATGTAGCAACCCCCAAATTGAATGTGGACATAGTCACTTGGCGGATGAAACGGATGGGAGGTGGGAAAATATGATCTCCATTCGAGACAAAGAGAAGTCCTAGGAGAAAGAAAACTGGTCAATCTACAAGTATTGGGCTTTCCTTCTAGGTAGAAAAAGGTGGAACAAACTATCACTCTCGAGAACTCCTTGTCACAATCACCCTTATAATAACATGCTATGAGGATGTCACAAGGTTGTGATGAGAGGGGAACGAAGGGTGAGGTAAAGGAGTGCAACAAACAAGTCTCTCAATGTGATGGTCACATCGGGGAGGGGATGTCGCGAAGTGATCATAATCCTGAGGATGGGTCAAAGGGAAAGTATATTCAATGAAAGGCTCTTTCTTGACACCATATTCAGAAAGGGGAAAAGGGGCATGGTCACTCGAGCTCATATCAAAAGAGATGAGCGAATTACTTGAGGAAGACTCAAGGTGATGAACAAGCGGGAAAGGCAAAGGTGAAGTATCATATTCAATGCGATTTCCCTCCCCACACTCTAAAGGCTCAAGTGATTTGAATACATAGTCATAAAGTGGGCAGGTGGGAGCCTCGTTTTGTTGATTTCGGGTAGCATCGGATGTGCTCTAGCCACAGAAATTGGTGGAGAGGCTAAAGCACATGAGATCGCCAATACCCAAAAATGGTTTGGAGAGATTCTAAACAGTTTGGGAGATATTAAGTTAATTAATATTTTTAATGGAGTCCCTAAGTCTAAACTTAGGGAAAATAAAATATTAATGTGAATTAATATAAAACTGTGTTAGAAGGGTCCAAAAGTCAAAGATCAAGCCAAAGTTAATCTTAGTTGTTGATTAGGGTCTTAATCTCGTAGTTGAATTGTCAACAACAAAAGTATAAGAGGAGGCTTGAGGGTCACTTGGAGAACACACTAAGTTGATCAAGATTTCGATTTTCTGGGGTAGGGTTCGCTGAGGAAGTCAAAAGAGTGATTAGAGCTGCAGTTGAGGGATAGTGAATACAAAAGCAAAGAGGCAGAGATAGTACCAGGAGGACCAGAGAAGAAGCCGGGAGAGAGGGACACAGAGCCAGCAAGGGTTCCTGTAGAGGCAGCCAGGAACTGCGTAGTGCTTTAGAGAGCCAATGTGGGTGGCCCAGAGGCTCTAACGGCTGACACAGTGCCTCCAGAGGTTGACGCAGGGCAAGCCAAGGTGACGCTGGGCCAGAGAGGGCTGATGCAGTCCATAGAGGTTAACGTTGGGGTTTTTGTGGGGCAGATTGGCACTAGGAGCTATAAGAGTGTTTATCCAAGGTTTCAGCTAGAATATCTGCTTCCGAGTAGAGAGGTACTACCGCTGAGATTATTCTCTGTTGGGTGAGCCGGTTTTGGCACCCAAATTGTATTCAGAAACTGCATAATAATAAAACCCTAAGATAGTTGCACTGGTTTTCCCACATTGGGTTTTCCCGAGGATATTGGTCCAAAAACAACGGTGTCACTTGTGTGCTTGTTTTGTTTCCTTCAGTTGTTGATCTGTAATGTGTTGAGCACGTACTTGTATTTAATTTCAGTATTTACATGGTAGATAACTTGTTAATTAATCAGAACAAGTAGGCAAAAATAAAACAAAAAAGTACATGAAGGGTTTCTAACAGTTAGACTTAGAAATTGCAACATGGTATCAGAGCATGGTCATAGGAGAACTGAGGACATCAGCCGAGCAAAGCAACAACAACAGAAAACAACTATTCCGAGTGACAGAAGTTGTTCCTAGTAGAGAAGCAGCAAGGAAGGGGTGACATAGTGCTTGTGTCAACAAGTTTGAGTTGTGAAGAGGATCAACGTAGTGGTAGAGGGGAGCAGATTCGACCTACGCAGTGCTCGGTCATATTTCTCAGTTAGGAAGGATCGACGCCCATGGCCATGAGGTGCAAATTTTGTTGTTGTCGGGATTGCGCAGAGCCTAGAAGCTCCAACCTTCAATTTGCTAGGGCTTAGGAGGCTGTGGGAAAGTTGCAGAGTGAAGCTAGTGGGGTATTGTAGTCAGAACAGTACCTAACAAGGTAAGACCAAGGAGGAAGGAGTTGCTACTGAGGATATCTAGCCAAGAAATCTGGATCAGTGGTGCAGCTGCACTAAGGATCGGAGTGGGGACATCTTGACATTGGGAGAGGGATTTCCAGGAGGGAAATCGAGGCTTAGAGGGAGTCACACCGAGAACTTCCAAG
>APFE031153540.1:143172-193280 GCA_000404065.3 Pinus taeda | reverse complement strand
ATTTTTTTTTTTTTTTTTCATGTCCGCGGAATTTTTTTCCACCTAATCGCTCCCAGCACCGCGTGAAACGCTCCTGGAGCGATTTTTTAATGCCCGGGAGTGATCGCTCCCCGATCGCTCCCAGGCTTAAAAAATCGCTCCGGGAGCGACCGCTCCCCGCAGCGCTCCCGAAAATGGCAGGGAACGCAAATTTTTTTAAGGGAGCGTGCTCCCGAGGCGCTCCAGAGCTGCTCCCGCCCGGAGCGCGATTCGGGAGGGGGTTCGAGGGGGGGGGGGCCGCTCCCCCGCAACTATGTTCTAGATAGGAACCGTCTCAAGCAATTCGCCTTGAGGACAATAGTGGTCACAGTTGACCCGGATGATAACGATAAGTACCAGGATGCAATGGCGAGGGCCAAGAGCATCATCCTTGACGAGGTCAAGGACCATGTAGTACCACACATTGCCGAGAAGAATACGACAAATGAGAAGTGGGAGGCCCTAAAGAAGTTGTATCAGCATACTTTCGTGCTGAAGAAGACGCTACTCGAAAATCAGCTGTGGCCATACCATATGCAGAAGGGAGAACAAATCGACACCTTCCTCGGTCGATTGAAGGAGATCCGATATTAGCTGACTTCCATAGGGGCCATACCGGATCAAGAATTGATGGTGAGAACAGCCCTGAACGCAGTCTCAACATAGTGGGAGGTGTTTGTCCAGAGCATACTGGGCAGGGCAACCCTTCCAGATTGGGAGGAAATGTGGGCGACTCTTCACCAAGAAGAGATCAGAAGGCTAAGCAAGGCAGGAAGCAGCGGCAAGGGGATCAAAGTCAAGAAGAAGGAAGAGGATGATGCTGCCCTAACATCTGAGGGAAAGTAGGAGAAATGGAAGAAGGACTTCACCAAGGTCAAATGCTTCAAATGTGGGGAATTGGGTCACTATGCGAGCTAGTGTTCGAGAAAGAAGAGAAAAGGTGAGGCTTCCAAGACCAAGGTTGTGCCAGCAAGGGCGGAGAAGGAATTGGAGACAGATGATGACTGTGCCATGAGTGTTCACACGCCACTTGAGCGGAAGTGGGGAGACATAGAGCTGTAATCAGAGGGACTACAGTGGATGAGGGGCAGGATCCTCGAGGTACCCAACCTCTTGGATTATACCGTGCTACGAGGGCCCCAAAGAGGAGTAGCAGGACTGGCAGATGTTGGTAGAGATGGATGTTGATGAAGCGATAGAAAGTGCTATAGTGCAGGAGTCCCGGGAGAGTGCAGAGGCTAGCAGGATGCAACAGTGCGAGAAGCATGAGAGTATTGTACTAGTGCAGGATGGCACAGAGAGGTGTGCAATGGTGTGAAATGCATGGAATTCTTGCAACAGTGCAAAGGTCAATAGAGGGAGCATTTGTTAGCGGCAGAGGGAGCTTCAGAATCAGGTGTCTCTAGCCTAACAGGGATGTCAGAGTTGGGTGCATCAGTTACTTCCTTCTCAGTAACTGGGTTGCAGTGCAACAATTAACAGTGGCAGTGCTATGGGTAGCACGATGCAGTGTGAGTGGAAGGGGATGAAGTGCAGACGCAGTAGTGACAGTGGCAGGGCCATGGGCAGTAGCACAGATGTAGAGGGAGTTGTCGTACAGATGTAGCAGTGGCAGTGGCAGGGCCATGGGTAGTAGTACATGATGCAGCAGTGCAGAGGATGTTGGGCAGCAGGACTAGCATCAACACAGGGACCGATGCCGGATGATCAGGGTGATACTCAGTGAGGAGTATTACTAGAGCACAGTCCTCGCTAAGAGGGAGTGTTGGTTTGGGGTAGCATCAAATGTGCTCTAGCCACGAAAATTGGTGGAGAGGCTAAACCACATGAGATCTCCAATACCTAGAAATGGTTTGGGCAGATTCTAAATAGTTTGGGAGATATTAAAATAATTAGTATTTTTAAGGGAGTCCATAAGTCTAAAATTAGGGAAAATAAAAGATTAATGTGAATTAATATAAAACTGTGTTAGAAGCGTCCAAAAGTCATGATCAAGCCAGAGTTAATCTTAGCCGTTGATTAGGGACTTAATCTCAGCCATTGAATTGTCAATGAGAAAAGTATAAGAGGAGGCTTGAGGGTCACTTGGAAAACACACCAAGTTGATCAAGATTTCGATTTTCTGGGGTAGGGTTTGCTAAGAAGTCAAAAGAGTGATCAGAGTTGTAGCTGAGAGGCGGTGAATACAGAAGCAGAGAGGTAGAGATAGTACCAGGATGATCAACGAAGAAGCCGGGAGAGAGGGACACAGAGCTAGCTAAAGGCTCACACAAAGCCAGAAAGGGCTCACACAGAGGCAACCAAGAGCTGCGCAGTGCCTCAGAGAGCCAGCGTGGGTGACGCAGAGGCTCTAAGGGCTGACACAGTGCCTTTAGAGGTTGATGCAGGGCAGCCAAGGTGACACTGGGGTTTTCGAGGGGTAGATTAGAGTTGGGAGTTGTCGAGTGTTTATTTGGGGTAGCATCGGATGTGCTCTAGCCACGAAATTTGGTGGAGAGGTTGGGGCACATGAGATCTCCAATACCCAAAAAGGGTTTGGGCAGATTCTAAACAGATCAGAAGATATTAAAATAATTAATATTTTTAATGGAGTCCCTAAGTCTAAACTTAGGGAAAATAAAATATTAATGTCTATTAATATGAATATGTGTTAGAATGGTCCAAAAGACATGGATCAAGCCAAATCTAATCTTAATCGTTGATTAGGGACTTAATCTAGGCCGTTGAGATGTCAACACGAAAAGTATAAGAGGAGGCTTGAGGGTCACTTGGAGGAGACACCAGATGATCAGTCATTCTATTCTCTAAAGCGGGGTTTGCTAAGAGAGATAGAATCAGTGATTGGGAGAGCAGCTGAGGGGCATTGCGTACAAAGAAAGAGAGAAGGCAGAGATTGTGTCGGAAGAGCAGTGTAGCAGCCAAGGAGGGTGACGTAGAGCCAGCAAGGGCTCACGCAGGGCCACACAAAAGCAACCAAGTGTTGCACAGATCGCCAGAGAGGCCAGTGCAACTGACGTAGGGCCTCCTGGGGCTGACGTAGGGCCAACATGAGACAGAGAGAGGTTGACGCAGTCCAGATTGGGAAGACGCTGGGGTTGCGAGCAGTTTTGTGCAGAGGAGTTGCCGGAAGGATTTTCCGGGGTTTTAGCCAAGAGATTCCTCTCAAACTAAGGTATAGCTTCTAAGGAAATTCTCTATTGGGTAGGCCAATTTCAACACCTAGATTGTACTCTGATATTGCTTAATAAGAAAACCCTCAAATAGCTGCACCGGTTTTCCCGCATTGGGTTTTTCTGGGGACAATGGTCCAAAAATAATGGTGTCATGTGGTGTGTTTGTTCTTGTTTCTTTTAGTTGCTAATCTGTAATATGTTGAGCATGCGTTGGTGTTTATTTTCAGTATTTATTTTGTAAATAACTTGTTAAAGAAAATAACAAGTAGGTAGGAATAAATCAGAAAAGGTGCATGAAGGGTTTCTAAACTAAGTAAACTTTGAAACTTCAACATGGTATCAGAGCATGATCGCAGATCACAGGAGGACTAAGAGATATCAACCGAGCGGAGCAATAGCAACAGAAAACAACTATCCCGAGTGTGATGCAGAGCTAACCAGAGCCGCGCAAAATAAGCAAGGAGCTGCGCAGAGCCTCAGAGAGGCCAGCGTTGCTGACACAGAGGGCCAGAAGGCTGACGTAGAGCATCCCAGGGTTGACGCAGACCCATCTGAGGTGACGCAGAGGCAGCGTGAGGCAGAGAGGGGCTGACGCAGTTCACAGAGAGGTAGTTGCTGAAGTCTAGAACGCTGCAGAGATATTGCAGAGTGGAGCTAGTGAGGCACTGTAGTCAAAACAGTACCTGATAGAGCAGGGCCAGAGGAGTTGTTACCAAGGGTTTCTAGCCGAGGAACCTGGATCAGCAGGGCAATTACACAAGACGATCAGAGTAGGGGACATCTCGACAAGCGACAAAAGGATTTCCAGGAGGGAAATCAAGACTCAGAGAGAGTCCAGAAGAGAAATTCCAGACAGGAAGTAGAGACTTAGAGGAGTCGAACAGAGAACTTCCAAGAGGGAAGTAGAGGAGCGTCATGGCACTACACGAGGTAAAAGACCAGGATAGATTGGACGGAGCATCGAACTTCGCAGTCTGGAAGGCCAGAATCTTATCAGTGCTTGACAGGAATCGTGTCAAGAACTTCGCCTTGAAGGTTATAGCTATCCCAGTCGGCCCCAATGATAATGATAAGTACGAAGAGGCGATAGCGAGGGCCAAGTGCATTATCCTTGGTGGGGTCAAGGATCATGTGGTACCACATATAGTTGAGAAGGAAACGACAACTGAGATGTGGGAGGCTTTCAAGAACCTATACCATCATACTTCTGTGCAGAGAAGAATGTTGCTCGAGAACCAGATGAGGTTGTATCAGATGAAGACGGGTCACTCGATTGACACCTTCCTCGGAGGACTGAATGAGATCCGAGACCAGTTGATTGCTATAGGAGCGATATCGGATCAGGAGCTTATGGTGAGGACAACCCTGAATGTTGTCTCAAAAGATTGGGAAGTGTTTGTCCAGAGTATCCTGGGCAGAGGGACTCTCCTACCTTGGGACGAGATGTGGGCACCCCTTCGCCAGGAAGAGATCAGACGACAGTCGAAGACAGGTAACAGCAGCAAAGGGATCAAGGTCAAGCAAGAGGAGGAGGATGTGGCCCTAACATCTGAGGGAAAGTAGGAGAAGCGGAAGAAGAAAGATCTCTCCAAGATCAAGTGCTTCCACTGTGGGGAGATGGGTCATTATGCGACCCAGTGCCCAAGGAAGAAGAGTAAGGGAGAGTCTTCCAAGACTAAGGTAGTGCCAGCACAGGCAAAGAAGGAAGTTTTGACAGACGATGATTGTGCCATGAGTGCACAAGCACCACTTGAGCGGAAGTGGGGAGACATCGAGCTATAGTCAAGCAGACTACAGGCGATGAGGGGCAAGATCCTTGAGGTACCCAGCCTCTTGGATTAGACCTTGCTACAAGAGCCCCGAACTGGAGTAGCAGGACTGGTTGAGTGGGTAGAGACGGATGCGGATGGAGCAGCAAAGAGAACTACAGTGCAAGAGTCCTGAGACAACGCAGAGCTAGCAGGTTACAGCAGTGTGAGAGGCACAGGAGTGTTGCACCAGTGCAAGAAGGCACAGAGAGGTGTGCAACGACGCGAGATGCAGGGAGGTGTTGCAATAGCGCAAAGGTCAGAGTGAGGGAGCACTTGTCAGCGGCATAGGGAGCTTCAGCTTCAATGGGTGTTCCTAGCCCAAAAGGGAGGTTAGTTGGGAGATCAGTTACTTACTTCTCAATAATTGAGTTGCAGTGTAGCAGTGGGCAGCACGATGCAACATGATGAGAGGAGGTGCAATGCAAATGCAGTGCAGGGAGAAAGGACCAGCAACAGCACGGATGTAGAGGGAGCTGTCGTACAGATGCAACAGTGGCAATGGCAGAACCATGGCAACAATACAGGAGGCAACAATGCAGAGGATGTTGGGCAGGAAGGCCTAGCATCAGCACAGGTACCGATGCCGGATGATCACAGTAATACTCAGTGAGGAGTATTGCTAGAGCACAGTCCTTGCTAAGAGGGAGTGTTGATTTGGGGTAGCATCGGATATGCTCTAACCATGAAATTTGGTGGAGAGGTTGGGGCACATGAGATCTCCAATATCCAAAAAGGGTTTGGGTAGATTCTAAACAGATCAGGGGATATTAAAATAATTAATATTTTTAATGGAGTCCCTAAGTCTAAACTTAGGGAAAATAAAATATTAATGTGTATTAATATGAATCTGTGTTAGAAAAGTCCAAAAGACATGGATCAAGCCAAATCTAATCTTAGTCGTTGATTAGGGACTTAATCTCGGCCGTTGAGATGTCAACAGGAAAGGTATAAGAGGAGGCTTGAGGGTCACTTGGAGGAGACACCAGATGATCAGTCATTCTATTCTCTAGAGCGGGGTTTGCTAAGAGAGATAGAATTAGTGATCGGGAGAGCAGTTGAGGGGCATTGAGTATAGATAAACAGAGAAGGCAAAGATTGTGCCAGGAGGGCAGCACAGTAGCCAAGGAGGGCGACGCGAAGGTAGCCAAGTGCTATGCAAAGCACCAGAGGGGCCAGCGCAGCTGACGCAGAGGCTCCCAGAGCTGATGCAGGGCCTCCTGGAGTTGACGTAGGCCTAGAAAGGTTGACGCAAGGCCAACGTGAGACAGAGAAGGGTTGACGCAGGGCCAACATGAGATAGAGAAGGGCTGACGCACTCCAGATTGGGCAAACGCTAGGGTTGCAAAGTAGTTTTGTGCTGAGGAGCTACCGAAAGGATTTTCCGGGGTTTCAACCAGGAGATTTCTCTCAAACTGTGAGGTATAGCTACTAAGGAAATTCTCTGTTGGGTAGACTAGTTTCGGCACCCAAATTGTACTCTGATATTGCTTAATAAGAAAACCCTCTGATAGCTGCACCAGTTTTCCCGCATTGGGTTTTTCCGGAGACGTTGGTCCAAAAATAATGGTGTCAAGTGGTGTGTTTGTTCTTGTTTCTTTTAGTTGCTAATCTGTAATATGTTGAGCATGCACTGGTGTTTATTTTCTGTACTTACTTTGTAAATAACTTGTTAAAGAAAATAACAAGTAGGTAGGAATAAATAAAAAAAGGTGTATGAAGGGTTTCTAAACTAAGTAAACTTAGAAACTTCAACATCAGAGTGTTTATCAGGGGTTTCAGCCAGAATATCTGCTTCCGAGTAGAGAGGTACTACTGTCGAGATTATTCTCTATTGAGTGAGCCGGTTTTGGCACCCATATTGTATTCAAAAACTGCATAATAATAAAACCCTCAGATAGCTGCACTGGTTTTCCCGCATTGGGTTTTTACAGGGACATTGGTCCAAAAACAACGGTGTCACTTGTGTGCTTGTTCAGTTGATGATCTGTAATGTGTTGAGCATGTACTTGTATTTATTTTCAGTGTTTACATGGTAAATAACTTGTTAATTAATCAGAACAAGTAGGCAGAAATAAATCAGAAAAGTACATGAAGGGTTTCTAATAGTTACACTTAGAAATTCCAACACGTTTCTTTCCTCATTATAAGCATCAAAGATTGGGCTTTCGCCAAAAGGAGAATCAATCACTTCCAATTGTCCTTCTTCATGCAAGGGAAAATAATAATTCTCTTTCCCAAAGGCATCAATGGGTATGTCATCACAAGTAATGTCTAGGATAAAGGGAAAACCAATCTCAATCTCATCTTCCTTGTCAGTATCGTAAACGGAAGCACAATCAAATTGGGGCCCAATAATCTCACATTTCTCCTTTTCAATGCGGAAATAATCTCTAATGTCATTCTCCAAGGAGCTCACATGATCGCCTTCCTCAAGGTTTTCAAAAGGAGAGTCATCAGGAGAGATATCCTTGAGAAAGGTAAGGTCAGTCTCGGGCCTCGGCCTTACTTTCCATGACTTCATTGTCCTCAACAAATGTGCTCTCAAAATCATCCTACTTGTCCTGCACGCCAAAATAGGATTCATCTTCCTGCTCATCACCAAGGTCCTCAAGGTCATCTTCATCTTGGTTGGTTGACCAATGGGACCTCTCTTCTTCTCTCTTCTCTTGAAGAATAATGGCTAAGGTATTTGTTACATGATTCTGGTAGTATGCTTCTAAGAGGAGAGACTTAGTAGGGTTCTCTTTATATTCGCATTTCATCTTATGAAGCTTTACTTCTTCATCATATAAGAAGGAGAAACCTCATTAGAATTATACTCCCTTACTACCTTCTTGCATGACCTACTATATTCATCCATTCTTTCTTGCGTGACTTGGAGGCTAGTGGGATCCAATTCTTCGTCATCCTGAGATGAGGAATTCCCTTTCACCTTGTTATTGATGAGGTTGCCCAGAATATTCACAGCACAAGTTACGTAAGCAAGGTCAAGGAGACGACTAGGATCCTCTTCATAAGAACACCTTACTATGTTGAGTTGTACTTTTTGCAACCTGAGCATGTGTTCCATATCCATGCTTTCCAACATATTTTGAAAAGTTTCTATATATTCCACAACTTTCTTTTGCAACTCTTGAATCTCTTGATTATTGAGTTTTTCAAATATAGGACCGTGAGAAATCTCCATTTTCTATGATTTTGCATATTAAGATTATAATGGAGTTGCCAAGGTGAATTAAAGTGCCTTTAAAATTCAGTGAAGAACTAGGGCTTCGTTCTTCAAGTGTAGTTGCCAATAATGATACGTCAATATGTTGTACGAGAAACAAAACACACGTCTCGTGTCCCTGGCAGTGGCGCCAAAATGTTACCGCTCAAACTAGAAGGGGACCCAAGGGGAATCCTTAAAGGGCAAATGCTAGGCCAAGGGCAACAAATGGAGTCTTAGCCCACTGTCACCTCAGCAAAGGCTCCCTTCTATTTACGAACTTTCACCAATGGTAGGAGACCTAATATGCATGGAATCACCAATGAATGATAAGTCAATGGATATGAGTGACTCAGACCCTTTCTGAGAAGCTTTTGAAGGATGGAGCTTGCTTGCTTTCTAAGGAAGGTACTATGTGCTTCTAGGGAAATGATTTTTGGGGTTAGGTGTATGATAATAGGCTTTCAAAGGAGTTTCCCACACCATAAATCCTTGTTAAAGTTGGTATCGTGGATGGTTCCTAAAGAATGGTCCTTTGAAGGAGTGGGACCACATGAGGCCAAGTGGACCCAATCTGGGGTATGAGGAAAGTATGAAATAACCAATGATTTTCTTACCCTAGACAAGGTGGGAAGGATCAAAGAAAGTATTTCACTCAATGAGGTTGCTTTGACCCTGGGAAGTGCTAGCCTTGGGGATGGGAGGGCAAGTTTTGGTCTTGAAGCTAGGGCTTGGCTTTTCTCCAAACTCCACCGTCGGAATATCTTGAAAGTTGGAGGAGGGCTAGAAGAAAGGCTAGCACAGGAGACCCTACGAGATCAATTTTTTTTAGTGGCAAGCTTGGTGGGAAATTGATGCCCTAGGCACCCCAATGTCGCTAGACTTGTGAGAAGGTGAAATAATAGGAGTTTTGGTGACCACCCTTGGTAGATCAGTGCTTTATTACTTGGGAGAATGGAATCAATGTTGATTATGTGTAAGATTTCTTGGTTTCCAATGAAGGAGGCCTAAAAATTACTTCACAAACCCTCTAGGTCAAGTGAAAGCAATCTTGCAGCTTTTATACTTCAAATGCACAAGAGGAATAGCTTATCAAAGTCAAATTTTACCTCCAAGAGATTTCGCTCATACTACATGGGCCAATACATGGAGAGAATGTTATAATAGAGACAATCCCACAATATTAAGCAATTATTTGCATGCAACAATTAGCCTTAAAACAACGAAAATCCCATCCAGCATATATGACAAAAGTAACAAGAATAACATCAAAATTTCATACTTACATGCAATAGAGTATATCCAACCATTCACAAATGACAATAAAGAAGCTCCAAGAGAAGATAAACCAATAACCATACATCAAAATTCATCCATAAATGCTCTAATTCATCTGACAGCAAAAAGTGTGAAATTCTCTAAAGAAGAGAGAGATCCAATCCAAAGTGATGATCAGAAATGATCTCACTTCACTTGTATTTGTACGCATCTAAGAAGTTTGAATTAGCCTCCTTGGCCTACATAAGCCCCAAAAATAAAATAATATGGTAATTGTTCAGAAATCTAGGGCATCAATAGTATTAGGTGATTTCTCTTCATTAGTAATTGCTTGTGAGTACCTTTTACAATTTTGATTAGGATCTTCTTTACTTCAGTTATTAGTATTCTTCTTCATCAAACAGCTAACAATGCATGAACATAAATAGACAAGAGACATAGAATGTAGGCTATAAGCCAAGGCCAAACCTCTCACTCTTTGAGAGGAAAACCCGAACAGATTCTTCTTATAGAGATTCCAATTGACGAATACCAAGACCAAGACCCTTGACCTAAATGCCACTCCAAGACCAAGGCACAAGTTCTCTTGACAGTCATCCTTCTTCTTGACTACTCTTCCTCTTCGACCTTCTTAGCATCAAGACATTCTCATTACCGAGATCATATCACTATCTTTACACCGAGATCTCCTTTACTGTGAGACCTCCTTACTGAGACCTTACTTCTGTGATGTCACTGAGATCCTTTTCACTGAGATGATACCAACACTATGTTACCGAAATAGAGATTCCTTCTTGTGATGATCCTGAATCTTGCTCACGATGATAGCACTGAAAATAACTCATTGTGATATAACATCAAATCTGTGGTCTCCATTACCAAACTGTGGCTTGACTGTAATGATATCCCAATTCTTTTGACTGTAACTATCCACCCAAATACAAAGAGGTCCGAACTTATCTTGACTGTGATTAGTCCTAACAAAAACTTGTTGTCCCTTCCTCATCTATCCAAGTTCCATCTGAACTTCTCACTTTAATTGTTATCCGAAAATCTCAAAGATATCTGAGCTTCTTTACTGTGGAAATGCGAAGACCCCAACCATGTATGTATAGTTGTTGGTCCATATAAATAAGCCGACCTATGATTTCGAACTGATGTGTCTTCAAATAGGTTACCCGACATGAGTTTGTTACTTCATCTTGAAGCTGACTTGCAGAGGAGAAACAAGTGCTTGTCTTGGAGGGCTATTTGACAATCTTATAGACTAGTATACATTTGTAACATGCCCAAGAAGGGCTCTCCATACATAACATTGACTCTTTTGACTTTAATGACAAATCCTAAGGCTCTCAATGGGAGCCATCTAAAAAATAAAATCTCTTGCTCATGAAACCCTTGAAGGAAGCATTACAAAATAATTTTATTTTTCTTCTTTTCAAAAATCACAATTACATGTCATTATGAAGACTGAACCTAGTTACACTTTTCAACACTCCCTCTTATCTAGGGAGGTATTCATAATGGTACTTGGTCATTCTCAATCTGAATAATTTCTCATAAGAAGAGTTGGATTGGTAACCGATTTATATAGCATCATATCAACTAACATTGTTACATAGCAAGGCCTTGACTAAGAGCTCTATCTCTCCACAAGATCTAAGCTCAATGTTGGTGAGACCATTGATTTATAAATACTCTCATCATTGTCTATCTCGGAACATACCCCACCCTAGTTCTCAGGGTGTGTTCCATCAGGACTATTCTTATCTTAGATTCCCTAATCCTCAAAGAATATCAGTCCTCCACGACTCCTCTTATCTTGGATGCCCTATCTCATCCTCAGAGAGTATCAAATGCCAAACGATTACCCAATCCTCTCATTTTGTCTTCCCAGTTGAAGACTAGAATGATGTGTCTATCTCTCCCTCTCAATTAGGGAGGACATATCAATTCCAATAAAGGAATGTACCTAAGCTCCCTCTTGGCTTAGGAATTTCCAAGTTTCTTCCAAGTAAGAAACTTGTTTCCAGGCTCCCTCTTAATTAGTGACCTACAACAACTCTTCACAACCAGCTACTTGAAGAACTCCTTCCTTTGATGTCATGAATTTCTTTGTCTTGGAGTCTTCATCTTTTGGGACTTCTTCATAGGGCACAAACCATTCATCGCTTTCATTCATGAGTTAGTCATGTCATCATTCCTTTCATCAAAAAGTGATTCATCATTCTACATTTCACCTTGCTTCATGTTATGATGACTTCTTCATACCATTTTCTTCAGAAGGATCTTACATCCTTCTACATGGTCCTCTAGGAAGACATCCACAGTTCTTCCTTTGGCATTCCTGCATAAGCCCATCCAGATATTTGCTCAAAAATAAGAAATGAACACTTAAATCAAAATTACCGTTGTGATAGTCTTTCATGATGACATCTTCCAGTTTGCAACAACATCTTGCATACGTGTTGACATATCTCCCAAAGATATCCATTGTCAATGGTCTCCATTTTTTCAGTCTTTCATCAGAGTCTTCATATCTTTCCGAGAGATCTCCTAGTCAAATATTCTTGGTCTAGGATGTTGTATGCCTTCTTCCATGGTTGCATATTCTATGACCTCTTCCTTTCTTTCTTCACATATTTCATTACCAAGAACTTTCAATCAAAGTTCCTCTAATTACTGTTAACCACTTCATTTACATATGAGGACATATTATGTTGATTTCATCTAGTGTAACCCATGCCTTCCGACATCCTTTCATAGGAGGAGATTCCTTTCCTTTTATCATGCTTCTCAAGATAGAGCAGTGATCCATGTTACTTGCTACCATACAACATGACTTTATAATATCAAATACAAGCATACATACCTTATTTACCTTTAGGTCATCTAGGCTTCTTTCAGCAACATCATTGATTGAAAAGAGCTTCAACCCCTTGATTTGCTTCATCTTATGTCATCATACCATCATCCCAACACTTGCTTCCTCTCTAGATTGGTGAAACTTCTGATGAAGATTACATCAGAAAATCTTGAGGATCTTGCATATCATTATCCAATAGATGTTACCCTTTTGATGTATGATTAGCCTTGTCCTGGATGACTTCTTCCTTTTCTTAAGTTTTGAAAGAGGATCTCAAGAGCTATATCCTTCATAGTTGACTAGCATAGATTTTGTTCCAAGCATCCTTCATGTTTCCTATGGTGATGCCACAAGCTCTTACTTTTAATGCTTTTCTTTTTTCTTGGACCTCCTTTTTTCAGCTTCCTCCACTTCTTTGGTGAAATGGACTTCTTCTCCATCTTCCGTGTTATTGCCCTTCTTAAGCTTAGGACAATATCTTTTGTAACGCTCATAGCATTGAATCTTAGCTATGTTCTTCTTTTCCTTTCGACAAATGTTTGAATCCTTTTTGCCTTCAACCTGTCTTCTTCTAGTTGCATAGAAACCACAAGTTGTTGAAAGGGACAACCTTCTTATCCTCATACACATTTGTTATCTTGTTTATTAGTTAGTGTATTTAGAACAATTAAGATCTTATGTAGATAACCTTTTATCCTTTGATACCTTCAATTTGTGTAGATAAGATCTAAGTGATATGACCTTCTTTATCGCATCTTCAAAGAATAGTTCTACTAATTTATCATATATCTCTTTAATGTCTCCAATCCTGCTATATAGGGATGAGGGGACCTTTGACTGATTTCATAAGAATCCCTTGAGACCTTTGATCCCTTTCCATGTATTCAGTTAATGCTTGACCTTTGGATGGTTTGGAAACTTTTCCATTGAAATGACTTCACTTTCTTTGAGGAGTATGTCTATCCTCCCTTTCCATGCAAGGAAGTTTGATGATCCAACTAGCTTATAGATCTCCTTGCAGAACGAAGTCATTTTACCAGATTTAGATTATAGAATAAAAATACTTACTTGTTAAGTGAAGATAAAATCTTCAACTTGATTTATTTGTTGATGATGATCAATGAAGATGACTTGATGCTTCTCAGATGATCCTTTTTAAGGATAAGGAGGTCCTTGCTTCAACGAGGGGAGACTGTCTTCTTTTGGATGATCTCCTTCCAAATGAAATCCTTGCTTCAATAAAGAGAAGATTTCCCCTTTTATGACAATGCCTTTCGATTTAGCCTTTTATGGATGAACAACCTTCAACTTCAAGTTGATTGAGATTGGATCCTAGGAATGCTTCTTAGGGTTTCAACTTTCTTCAAGATGATGTGAGCGTTGTTCTTAAAGTGCTTCTTTTGGATGTCTATACTTTGGGCTACCTTGCAATGTAGATCTCTTCAACTTGATGAGGGTCCTTGTGGTCTTTTGATGATGACTAGAGGATCCAACACTTTTGTTTGTGTAGACTTCTAGTTGCCTTGATTTCATTGATGATCCCAAAACTTCTTTGAAGTAAACTTTTTTCTTTGATCTAGGGATTGATTCTTCATTGTAGATCTTTGAACTTTTGCTTTGATATCCTTCGACTTGCTTTGATGCCATTCTTGAAACTCGATCCTTGAGTGTCTCTTTGATTAGATGCCCTTCCTTAATTGTCACCTTAGCTCTAATACCATGTTGAGAAATCTAGGGCATCAATAGTAGTAGGTGATTTCTCTTAATTAGTAACTACTTTTTACAATTTTGATTAGGATCTTCTTTACTTCAGTTATTAGTATTCTTCGTCATCAAACAACTACCAATGCATGAACATAAATAGACAAGAGACACAGAATGTAGGCTATAAGCCAGGGCCAAAACCTCTCACTCTTTGAGAGGAAAACCTGCACAAATTCTTCTTATAGAGATTCTGATTGACGAATACCAAGACCAATTGACCTAGATGCCACTCCAAGACCAAGACACAAGTTCTCTTGATAGTCATCCTTCTTCTTGACTCCTCTTCCTCTTCGACCTTCTTAGCATCAAGACATTCTCATTACTGAGATCGTATAATTGTCTTTACACTGAGATCTCCTTTACTATGAGACCACCTTACTAAGACCTTACTTCTGTGATGTCACCAAAATCCTTTTCACTGAGATGATACCAAAACTATGATACTAAAGTAGTGGTTCCTTCTTGTGATGATACCGAATCTTGCTCACTATGATTGCACTGAAAATAGCTCACTGTGATATAACATCGAATCTGTGGTCTCCTTTACCGAACTGTGGCTTGATTGTAATGATATCCGAATTCTTTTGATTGTAACTATCCACCCAAATACAGAGAGGTACGAACTTATCTTGACCGTGATTAGTCCTAACAAGAACTCATTGTCCCTTCCTCATCTATTCGAGTTCCATCTAAACTTCTCACTTTAATTGTTATCCGAAAATCTCAGAGATATCTGAGCTTCTTCACTATGGAACTGCGAAGACCCCAGCCATGTATATATAGTTGTTGATCCATATAAATAAGCCGACCTGTGATCTCGAACCGATGTGTCTTCAAATACGTTACCCGAGATGAGTTTGTTATTTCATCTTGAAGCCGACTTGCAGAGGAGAAACAAGTGCTTGTCTTGGAGGGCTATTTGACAATCTTATAGACTAGTATACAATTCTAACATGCCCAAGAAGGGCTCTCCATACATGACATTGACTATTTTGACTTTAATGACAAATCCTAACCCTCTTAGTGGGAGCCATCTAAAAAATAAAATCTCTTGCTCATGAAACCCATGAAGCAAGCATTACAAAATAATTTTATTTTTCTTCTTTTCAAAAATCACAATTACATGTCATTATGAAGACCAAACCTAGTTACACTTTTCAACAATAATAATACAACTTTTCGTGACCAAGCCACCAAACTAGCTCATGAATGAAAAGATAAGCCTCTCAAGAGGTCAAATAATAATCTATGCATGTTGTAAGGCCCTCTAAGAGGCCTAATGAGGTCTATGGGTGCCACAATGAAGGGAAGGACCCTCAAAAGCAATGGACAAGGGGGTGGCCCCTTTTTGATAACCTGTGCTGCTCCAAATGACATCTAAGGGCACACAAGTGTCCTCATGGGTCTCCAAACAAATCAAAGATGTCTATAGGTCACCCTCAAGGGCTAGGATGATGGTGTAGGTGATGCCACATCATTGTTGAAGTTCTGGATCATCTTCCACAATGAAGTTCTGGATCATCTTCCACAATGAAGTTCTGGATCATCTTCCAAGTGTATGGTATAGATCTAGGGTCGGCTGGGCATGATGGATCAAGTGCATCCTCCTCATCCAATAGGTGAACCACGAGCAATCTTTGAATGGTTGTGGGGATCCATGGAGTGTACTCTACTGTTGTGGAGGCCAATGGCTCTCGAAGCTCACCCTACATGTGCCAATGTATCCTTTTGGACGATTAGGACCCCGTATAGGGAGACCAAAGTCAAACCCCAAATGGAAACCATCTGCAATCCTGCATAAGATCCAATGCATCCCCTAGCCTTCTAGTACAACAAGTCACTAGAGAAATCGAGTAAATGAGCTTACCTAATCATGGACCACAGGTGGGGACTTCATAATGGCCTACCCTTCCATAATAGGCTTGGAGATTTACCAATGTCTCATACACTGCAAATGGGTTACCCAAGTGTGAAAATTTGGATGCTGAAATTCCTACTGCAACAACTAATTACATTTCTTCTATTTGTTAATTACTGAACAAAATTATGTACTGTAGCCTTCACCATTTAAATAAAATGCAGAAACAAGAAACTGAACGAGAAAGAAATACAACACATCTACACAATTATTTTTGGACAAATATTCCTAGAAAACCCAATGTGGGAAAATTGGTGCAACAGCTCTGAGGGTTTTATTATTATGCAGTAGTAATTTCTGAATATAATCTCTTGATGCCTTCTTGGCTATCCAATATAGAGAATATCACTGACTGAGAGATAAGTGAGATTACCTCACACTAGCATTGGAGATCTGACTAATCCAACCACTAAATGAACAGCCCCTGGCTGCCTCTGCTCAGTCACTGCGTCAGCCCAGCATCACAACCTCTAGGGACTGCATCACCCCTTCTGCTGATCAATTTGCTGCCTAGGAACCTTGATTTTCACCTCCAGGTCTCACACACTAGTTTCTGGCCTCTGAAATCAATTCCTTCAGCAAATTTTCAACCCTCCTCACAACTCTGCACTGCCTCTGCGTTGCCCTTTGTTAGCCTCTTCTAGCTCTGCGTTGCCTCTACTTGGCCCTACATCAGCCTCTCCCGGATCTCTCTCTGCCTCCTCTGCTGAGTATTCCTGGATCAGGAGAAATCTCCAACCGGAACTATCCCTGCCCCTCACTGCAAAAGCTCACTTCGAATTTCTCACCGATAGCTACTCTACTTCAAAAATTCGATTTTCTGAACTCTACTCGATTTGTTCTCCAAGTGCCCCTCATGCCTCTTCTTCTATCTTTCCGTTGGACAACAAACGGTCCAAATTAACTTCTAATCAATGGCTTAGATCATTTTGGCTTGATCCTCGTCTTCTTCTAGAAGTTTCACTCACAATTCAATTAATACCCTTTAAATATTTTAATTTCCTAAGTTTAGACTTAGGGTCCCATTAAAAATAATTAATTATTTTAATAAAACTATCTCCGGGTGGAATTTCCCAAAATGATTTATGGGTATTGGAGAATGCATGCGTTTAAGCCTCCCTGCAAATTTTGAGACTTAGAGCACATCCATGCTACCAGAAATCAACGCTCCCTATTAGCGAGGAATGTGCTCTAGCAATGCACCATGTTGAACAATCACTTTGTTCTGTAACATCTCCCTCTGCATTGCTAATGTCTGACATCCTGTCTACCAACTATTGCACAAATGTTGCATCTGTACTGTTGCTGACCCTGCCATTGTCAACACTGCATCCGTACTGCAACTCCCTCTTTCTACATCCATGTTGCTGCTGGCACTGCCACTGCCAATACTGCATCTGCACTGCAACCTTCTCCAATTGTTGTTGCTACTACATCAGCAACAGAAAAGCATCCCAAATTGCTGAACTGGTGTTTAGTATGATGCATCTCGTTGATGGAGTTCTGACTGCTGCTAGTCTCTATGCTGACCCTTTGAAGCCTCTACGCTGCTACTGACTTTTGCTTTGTGCCAACTGCACTACTGCCAATTCTAGCTCTACGTTGCTCAGTCTTTGGCACTCCTAGCCACTGAAACTGTCACTCTAACACTCCTTTGTGTCAACTAATTTAGTCCATCCTACTACCACTGATCTGAGCTCCCGTAGCAAGAGATTTATCCGAGAGGTGGGCTCCTCAAGAATCCTACCCAACTACAATCCTTTCGATCTACAACTCTAAATCTCCCCACCTCCTTCCTAGAGATGCCTGAGCTATCATGGCGAACTCCTCCTCCTCGGTCTCCGCGGCTGCAACTTTCGGATCATGCTTCTCATCCTTGTCCTTCTTCCTTAGAGGACATTGTGTTGCATAGTGACCGAATTCACCACACCTAAAGCATTTGATGTTTGAAACATCTTTCTTCTTCATTCGCTACCCTTGTTGCCCCTTGAATGCGAGGGTTGCATTCTCTTCCTCCTCCTTGGGCTTCGACCCACTGCTGCTTCTTCCGTCAAGTTTACACTTGACCAAGTCTCTCCTCATCTCCTCTTGGTTGAGAGTTGCGCATTGAGAGTTGCGCACATTCCATCCCAATTTGGCAAAGTTGCCCTGCCCAAGATGCTCTGGACAAAAACTTGCCGCTCCTCAGATACTAAATTCAAGGCCAGTCTTACCATCTCAGAACCTTGAGGTGTTGACCCCACAGTTGCTAGCACATCTCGGGTCTCCTAAAGCTTAGTAAGGAATTGATCATTGCGTTCTCCCTTATGCATCTGGACAGACCTCATCTTCTGCTCCAAGTACATCCTCTGCTGCTCAGAAGATCCCTGAGATAGCGTCGACAAAGCATCCCACATCTCCTTGGCAGTGTCTCTGCCAGCGATGTGACAAACCATATGATCCTTCATTCCGTCGAGTATCATTCTCTTGGTCTTCGCCATTTCTCCCTTGTACTTCTTGAGCGGATCTGGATCTGCGGGCTCAGCTACCACATTGTCAACGTAGATCTTGAGAAAATGCTCATTCAGAAGGCACGACATCCTTGCCTTCCAGATCACATAGTTGGATGAACAATCTAATCGATCCTGATCTCTCAAACCACTGGTTGCCATCTCTACCACTCGAAAAAAAAGTCGAATGACCTCTCTCCTATCGTTGCTCAGTAAAAGAATTTGAATTCCCTAGCTAGGAATTCTCTGAGGAAGAAATTCCCTCAAGTGTCTCTTCTTCCTTGTAACGTCTTTTTGCCCAGCAATTGCCTATAGAAAATTGGGTCACACTAGGAAACCCTCTTTGCTGAAGCTAGTATTGCGTTGCTCCCTCTGCCGCTGACAAATTTCGATTTGGAAAGCCTACCTCTCTGTCAACTCACTCGAAGAGAGATTTATCATGAAAATCTATCCCTTCTGGCCTGAACTGCGCAATCCCTCTGGGGATTTGAATTGCTGCCTCTCCAGAAATTTTGAACTCCCTCCTTTAGCATTGGGCTCTTCTGGCACTGTTCTCTTGTTTCACCTTCGACTCTGATACCATGTGAAAATTTGGATGCCCAAATTCCCACTGCAACAACTAATTACGTTTCTTCTATTTGTTAATTACTTAACAAAATTATTTATTGTTTCCTACAGTAAACACCGAAACTAATACATTGTAACCTTCACCATTTAAATAAAATGCGGAAACAAGAAACTGAACAAGAAAGAAATACAACACATCTACACAGTTATTTTTGGACAAATGTCCTCGGAAAAACCCAATGTGGGAAAACAGGTGCAATAGCTCTGAGTGTTTTATTATTATGCAATAGTAATTTCTAAATACAATCTCTAGATGCCCTCTTGGCTATCAAGTACAGAGAATGTCACTAACAGAGATATAAGTGAGATTACCTCACACTATCACTGGAGATCTGACTAATCTAGCCATTGAATGAACAACCCCTGGTTGCCTCTGCGTTGCCTCTGCAGAGTCACTGTGTCAGTCCAGCGTCATAACCTTTAGGGACTGTGTCACCTCTTCTGCTGATCGATTTGCTTCCAAGGAACTTCGATTTTCACCACCCGGTCTCACACCCTGACTTCTGGGCTCTGATATCAATTCCTTCAACAAATTTTCGAACCTCCTCAAGGCTCTGTGTTGCCTCTGCGTGGCCCTGCGTTAGCCTCTTCTGGCTCTATGTTGCCTCCCCCGGATCTCTCTCTACCTCCTCTGCTGAGTATTCTCAGATCAAGAGAAATCTCCAACCAGAACTATCCCTGCCCCTCATTGCAAAAGCTCACTTCGAATTTCTCACCGGTAGCTATTCTGCTTTAGAAATTCGATCTTTTGAACTCTACTCGATCTGTTCTCGAAATGCCCCTCAAGTCGCCTCTTATATTTTTCTGTTGGACAACCAACGATCCAGATTAAATTCTAATCAATGGCTTAGATCATTTTGGCTTGATCCTCATCTTCTTCTAAAAGTTTCACCCACAGTTAGATTAATACCCTTTAATTATTTTAATTTCCTAAGTTCAGACTTAGGGTTCCATTAAAAATAATTAATTATTTTAATAAAACTGTCTCCGGGTGGAATTTCCCAAAACGATTTCTGGGTATTGGACAATGCATGTGTCTAAGTCTCCCTGCATATTTTGAGACTTAGAGCACATCCAACGCTACCAAAAATCAACACCAAGCACCTTGTTAGGTGGTTTCTACCTATAAAGGGGATGATATAGTCAAGGTACATCTGTCAAAAGGTGGTGGCATGTGACTGATAGGTGAATGAAGTAGGGGATGAGAAGGGGCAACTCTAGGTCACATGTTGGAGTACAAGGGTAGCTAATAAGAGGGAAGCCCACATTTGGGTTTATAATGTGTAGGAGGGAGCAATCATGTTACATGAGGTGCCCTAGCCTTGATTTTTCCACCCTTCTTTATATGCAATTTGCCTTTTTATGATTTTCTATGATTAATTGCTCGGGGCTCAAGGGGTTAGAGCATGATGTGTAAGATATAGTGTTGGAATCCCCTTTTCAAGGTGGGGCGGTTCATCGTCCACCAGGGATTGGGACAATCATGGGTTCCTATATGATGAAAGAGGCTCGTAGAACCTGTAGGAACCAGGGTGATGACCATGATGATGGGTAGAGCTCGTGTATTGGCTTTTACCCATGTGCTAAATGTTTTTGTCCCGGCCATCTTTTGCATTTTGTGGTACTTTTCTTATTGAATGTGGCCATATGTACTTTTAACTTTCTTTTCAGCTGCATCAACCTCTGGGCTTCATTCCAGGCCATGACCCAAAGTGTGGGCAAGGGGAAGGGGCGAGCTGACCCTATGTGGACCTGATGGAGGAATGTGGACCTAGGTGGGAAAAGTGATGGATGGGATAATAAAAAAAGGTTAATATAAGTGGATAAGGGAGCAGGACCACGCAACAAAAATCAGGGTTTTCCGTGAAATTCCATCCCTAAAACCAAATGGTCAGTGAAAGAGATCCCACAGGACTAGAATCCAATGTTAATTCCTACAAGGGGTCTAGGGGATAAAAGCATAGACCTAGGCCATTCTTTCCGTTGAAACCCACCATTAATCCATGCCCAAAAGTGTCCATTTCAAAATGACAAGGCATACTTACATAACTCAATTTCAAAATGACAAGGCATACCTTTAGATTCGAGAGTTCCACCTTCAAACATACGATCATGGCAGATGGGCGAGGGACTACATGGCTGGCTTAGGTGGCGGAGAAATGGCACAATGAGCTAGTTGATCGCTGCAAGGGGCTACTGGCTGCCGACTGAGAACCATCTTGTAGAAAAAATTTCTCCTAGGGATATTACCCGCAAAACGGTGGGTAACACTTACAAGTGTCAACTTTAAAAATTTTAGGATATTAACTCAACCCTAAAAATAAGAATAATCAAACTTGTCTTTCATTCTCTTTGAAGCAATTATCTCTCCTTGGGATCACTTGACTTTGCCTCTCATTAGGAAATCAAAATCTTAATCTCCAACCAAAGGTGTTTGATTGTTTGGATTTGATATCAATGTTGGCTATTCATCAGAGAAAACATTGTGAAAGGTGATTTATCAATGTAGATCCATGTTTAAATCAACACAATACCTATTTATGCAAATGGCCACTGACGTGGCTCTACATAACAGATCTCTAGAATTAATCAATACATACATATAGCATCACATTACATGATAACATGTTTATTTCACTCTTAATACTATCCGATTTATTTGACTCTTGGTATTATCCGAACAATAGTTACTGCTCTTTTGAATCTTGAATTTTACATTTTGATGTTCAAGCCTTAAATTTTTGTTTCAACTTTATCCATCTGTGTATACATACCCACACATCCTAGTAACCATGTCATTCATAGAGGGATAACCACTTTTGGGGATTTGTATTGGATACACCATATACATGCCCAATGTACCCTCATATCCATAATATCCATTCATCATCTAAAAAATATCAGATTGATGAAGGACAAAAGGACTACATCTCCTCATTGTCAAAGATGCCCTTCAATGAATGAGATACTTATTTTTGGGAAAGCTGACACGAGAATGAATAAATAAAGAAAATTTGTAACATCATATGATTAAGAATTATCATGTATGGTGCATATATGACCAATACAATTGATTTTGTTTCCAATATATAGAAAATAGAGAAAGTCAAACTAAACTGAAACTTGAATCATAAACTAAGACAACGTTGTCACATGCGAAGGCAACAATAATGGGAACATGCTTAATGAGCCTAATGGATAGAACCTCCTTGCATATTTAAGAGATTACAGAACAAAATCAAAATAAGAAAGTCATATTCCAAAGAGTAAAGCACAGTGGAAACATGAAAAACTTCTCATCATACAAAAAATAGAGCACTGAAACAATATTACAACAAAACTATAAAGTCATGGTCTATAATAGCTGCTGCAAGGTCCTAGAGAAAGTAAAACATTGGAGAAACATAACTGCATTAATGCTTGCAAAAGGCAGATATGATAAGGTTTTCATTACTAACCAGCCTTTACAGCACTACTAGATTCTACACGGACTCTACACCGTGAGTAATACATTTATTTTTCATCAAATCCTAATGTCCTAATACCTATCCTAAAAGTACACTTCCTAAATACAAGAAAAATGTTAACAACTTCTGTCAAATTGGACACTGGTACTTCTATAAACTTAAGCATATAGCAAAGTTAAATGAAAGTAGTACTTTATCAGATTGAAAAAGACATCTCACATATTCATCTGTCAAAAGAGGAATTTATATAAGAAACAAACCTGTAGAATGCCCTCGCAACTGACTCTAAAAGTTGAGCATAACCAATTGAATGCTGTGTCAAAGGGCCTTCGCTATCTACCTTTAGCTGGAAAAGAAAAAAGCAGAGGTATTCAACTTTATATGTGCATGTGTATTATGTTACAAAAGCAAACTAAAAGCCGTTTGTAAATTTTGGTTGACAAAAATGTTTATCAAATTTACCTCGTATCTGAGAAAGAAAGAGGAAAGACAATGAACATTTATCCCATCAATAGCATCTCTATGACACTAACATACTATGTTTAGAAACATGTTGGCCACATTAATTGAATACCAATACCAATACACCAAATCATTTCTTTCAAAGAAACCATAGGTACACTTGAATTACGACAAATGCTTTCCTGATATACTGAATGTAGGTATTTTCTCAAAGGAGCAAAATCCTATGCTAGACACTAGGGAGCTAATAGTTAAGTTACATGAGTAGTGTCTTCCAAAATATAAAATGTACCTAGATGGTGTCAATCTACTTTTAGGACCAAAAATCAAATATGAAACTAAAAGTGGCGAACACAAGAAAATTCAAAATATCAATATGCATAAAATTTGGACATCAAGAGAAGAGATAAGAGAGGAAGTAGGGACAATAAGTAGATCTAAAGATGTTGTGCTAAAGATGCATAAGTACCACAGTTTTCATTTCCCTCTTATCTTCACTCAACAGCATTATGTATTCAACTTCCTATTAGTTGGTCACTTTCTCTAGCCAAGGATTTGGTAATGAACATTGCCACACAACATCATAAGTAATAACTCCCAAAAGTTGAAATCAGAGGAGCTCTTTTTTATGAGATGGGACATGAAATCCATGCTTCTTAGAAAATAAATAATTGGCATTATCAGTTCAAACAAAACGCTCATCGTGTGAGAGACGGTTTCTACAAAACCTAAGATTGCATGTCATATTCTAGCCAATGTTATCGGAACAGGACCGAAACCAATGGAATTAGCCAGTCCGACCAGTTTGGGGGCCAAACCAGTCTGATTTGAGGTACAGAACAGGAAATGGCTGGTTTGGTATTGAACCGGACTTTCTTCATTGAACCAGCTGGTTTTGTACCAAATCGTCTGGTTCTGTACAATTCAACCAAAGATCTTCCAAACACAATTTTTTTAAGGAAACAAAAATAAAATTGAGTGGAGCAGCCTAGTATTCAAGCCTATGGTCGTGGTATTGCTATGCAATTTATGGCAATGTTAAATTCTTAAAAGTTACATTTGTTATCTTTCATTTCCATTATGTTACTTAAATTTTTAACATTACCATGAAATGACTCAGGAAGTTTGAGAGTGGTTTTGACTTCATTGGACTTCATATGGAGAAAGTAGAATTTTAGATCTCACTCAAAATCCAACAAACTTAATAGTTTTTCAAGATTTTAGGATTTGGGGGATTGCAATGTTTCCATCAGATTTTGTCACGTACGAGGGTATGGAACTAGTATTTAATCAAGAGCACCAAACCCTCTATGTACTTTGCAATGTTTTAAAAGCGGTTGAGCCGACTCCGACTCGACCAAGCCAGACTGAGCCAAAGGCCTAGCCGGGTCAGCTTGGTGGAGGAAACAGCCCAAGTGGCCGGTTTGTTACCGAGCCAGCCGAGTCGGTCACCAACTCGGCCAGCGCGGTAACAAACCGGTCGTCTCGGCCAGCCATGCACACGCACGACCAGCGAGTTTTTTTGAGGAGGAAAATTGGACCCCACAATCAATTCTAATTTGCTTTAGGGTGTTTTTGAGGTCCATTTACCTCTCCCAACCCTACAAAAGATACCAACCCCCTCCCATTTCCTCACAACTATCTCATTGCATTTGTGTGAGAATTTGTGAAGAGTTGTGGAGTTTGTTTTTGGAGCAGCAGTGAGATGTCTTGGGAAAGCATTGGAGCAGCAGTGAGGAGCTGCTTGGGCAGCCATTGGAGCAACATTGAGGAGGCAGTTTGTGCCTAGAGGTACTTTTTTTCTCTTTTAAAATTTGTTTTTGCTTGTTTTTTTCTTTGTGCAAATCTTGAAATTGAAAAGAGTTGTTGAGCCACTGGTTAAGGTGTTGCAGTTGGTCGATGGGGAAAGATTGGCTATGGGCTTCATATATGAGGCTATGGATTAAGCAAAGGAGCAAATAAAGGCAGCATACAAGGATAAAGTGGCTAAGTATGGGCCCATTTGGGCAATCATTGATGAAAGATGGAACAATCAACTCCATTGCCCTATACATGCAGCTGGGTTTTCTCTGAACCCAAGGTATCATTATAAATCTCTAGAGGCAGGAGCTTTGACTAGGGAGGTTAGAGATGGATTGATTGACTACATTGATTGCATGGTCCCTATGGAGAGTGATCAGTTGGAGATACACCAACAGATCACTTCTTTCAGCAGAGCCCAAGGTACCTTTGGCAAGAACCTAGCAAGGATTGCAAGGGAATCAGATGAGCCAAGTAAACAAATAATTTCAATTTTCAAATTCTTATTTTGTTAAATTGTTTATAATTTCAAAGTTGGATATAATTTGTTGAGCTAACTCATTACACAACTATATTTTTTGTAGCACAATGGTGGGAGGCATTTGGTAGCCATTGTCATCAATTGCAGAAGTTTGCAATTCGTATTTTGAGTCAAACTTGTAGTGCTACTGGGTGTGAGCGCAATTGGTCTGTCTTTGAGAAGATTCACACGAAGAAGAGAAACCGTTTGAATTAAAAACGGTTAAATGATCTAGTCTATGTTCAATACAACCTTTGGCTCAGACGCAACAAATTGTTGAACAAAAGACCTAATTCAGATCCCATTGTGTTGGAAGATTTTGATCCAACATCAGATTGGATAGTGGAGAGTCATCTAGCAGAGTTTGATTCTGATGAGGATATTGATCTTCATTTGGATTTACAGACAAAGGCATTAGTTGAACAAAATGTTCAGTTGAATGTAGATCCACTTGTACCAGCCTCAGGCCCAGCCCCAAGTCCTCCAGTTGCATGCGCTTCCTCTACTCAGCCATGATGAAAGCGCATATCTTGTCTATCTTAGCATGCAACTGTTACATGGCCTGCTAGTGCTACCACTTCTACACTTGCAGTTGGAGATGATGAGGAGGAGGAGCCATGGGTTTCCCTGTCTGACTTTGATTCAGAGTCTGAGCCAAATGATGTTGGCTCCTCTAGCAGTAGCCAATAGTACTGGTGACTAGTGATGTTTCACAGTTTGCCTTTGTTGTAGAGGCAATTTCTAGCCTCCTTGGTTATGTGTTTTTGTTTTGATATCTATATCATCATTCATGTATGTATTGGACAGTGCACTAGGTGCCATTTTGATATAATGGATATATTCATGAGCCTACTTTGATGATTTGATCATATGTTGTCTTCTCTCTATATTCTAAAGCTTTGTGTTTGGAAACATGAATGAAAATCTTTAAAATTATGTTTTTTTATAAAAAATAAATATTTAATGTGTTTTTTCACAATGATCGAGTCATTGAAATCAAACCGGTCGAGTCCATACCGAGTCGAAGTCGAAGTTGGAGCCAACCCTCGGCCATTTCCGAACAAAAGTCGGAGTTGGAGCCAACCCTTGGCCGTTTCCGAACCAAAGTCGGCGTTTTAAAACATCGATACCTTGATGTTAGTGGCATTGGTTGTCGAACTCCTCTATCATGACCCTGCTAAAAATGTAAACATCACTCAAACAAAATCTTGACTTGACATGCTACATTTTTTCTATCTTATTTTAATTCTCAGAGGGTGATATTGATTAAGAAGATCCCAATACAGGCAATGATTTTGATGATAAGTAGGTATTCTTCTAGCATGAATTTTTTTGGATGCTCAAGGCCATCTAGAGCCTGTTTGTCGATGTATTTTTTCTTTAGAGATGGATTTCACTCTATGCTATTTTGGTTATGTGCACCCTTCTAAGCTGCATGGGAATGGATACAGATACGGGGTTTGAAACGAATATAGCAAATTTTCAAAAAATCTGAATACGATACGACAAGGAAACGACATACAAAATAAAATTTTGTATTACCATTCATCTTTTAGAATATAAACTATATATTTAAAAATACATAATCATCATCATGAATTCAACATAAACAAATCATCATCATCAATTCAGCGTAAAAATTGTCATCATCATTAGTGATTATTATAACATTCAACATATCATCTAGTTTCTATTTCCAATTTCAATCATCACCAAAATTAATAATGTTGAATGCGCACTACATAATACAAAGTACAAAATGAACTATGACTGACAATCTACTATCATACGACATATTATGGTATTCAAATGTTCATTGTTCAAAAGTTTAAAACATCATAAATGTCCACTTGAAGATGCAATTATTGGTGCCTCCTCATCAAACAAAACCATATGAGACATGGCATTCAACATGTTATCCAATTCAGGTAACTCTAGTTCCACATCCTACAGCTTGATGGGCCCAAATTTGTATTTGTCACTCTTGTGTGACAAAAGGCCAAGGTTTGAATCAATGTACACTAGTTCCTCAGCCTTCTTCAAGCCTAATTTGTTTCACTTCATCGAATGGATGAAGCCATATGTACTTTAGTTCCTCTTTGCTGAAGAGGAACTAGCAACCTGTGACAAGATCCCGATGGCCAATTTTTGGATATGTGGAAGTTCCCCACCATAGTAGTTCCACAAATCAATTGGACTTAATATGGTCTTGTCACACATAGAATCAAGATCCACACCCAAACCCTCTAGTCCCACAAAATGAGCAAATTCTGAACAAATATGAATCCCACCATTAAGATCTACAAATAGCTTTCTAAAAGCTTTCTTAAATCCTTAAGAGACTTTTGGGTCAATATATTTTTTACTTCTTCATAAAAGACCATTTGGACCCCTTTTCCTTGGCACTTATAACCACCCTTAGCTTCTCTACCATAGAGTCAATGCCCTCATACACCTCTTCCAAATTAGGCATACATGTGTCAAACATGCATAGCAAATCCACAATTGGCTTAGTAAATGCCAAGAGGTACTCCACCATATCCCACCTTTCATCATCAACAACCAGCATTTTCACTGCTTGTGCTCTTTTAGTTTGGGATTGCGTCCATTGATTCCAAAGAGAACTGCATACCATTGATTGTAATACTTCTTTCACTTGTATAAGCTTTGTTAAGACTATGATGTGAGAAGCAAAATGAGTCTCGACAACTTTCAAGTCCCAAATGCTTCAATAAATTAAAAATCATAATTGATTGAATATCTATTATGATTCACGAATCATGACTTATATTGAGAATCCAATTTATATATTTGGATTTAGAGTCATAGAATTAGAATTTATGAATTAAACTTTATTTTAGGTACCTTAAGAAGATCCAACTTCGCAAATTCCCTGTAGATGCCTTGGGACATGTGGTGGTTTGTGATGAAGGCTTAAATTTCTTTTGCCTCTTCAAAAATAAGTCAAATCCACTCAATTTTCTTCCTCGTCTTGCTCAACATGAGTTTCAATGAATGTACAGCACAAGGAGTCCAAAAGATGTGCTGATATTCGCCTTCAATAATTAGGTCTA
The DNA here is from genome assembly GCA_000404065.3 of Pinus taeda. Classification (NCBI taxonomy): domain Eukaryota; kingdom Viridiplantae; phylum Streptophyta; class Pinopsida; order Pinales; family Pinaceae; genus Pinus; species Pinus taeda. The sequence goes on along the minus strand of APFE031153540.1, from coordinate 164,805 downwards.
TTACTCTATACACCGTTGCATTGTCACTTATTACCCAGACAACATTTTATGGCCCCACCATTTCAATTGCTTCAATCAAGATGTCAACAATGAATTAGAAATCTTTCGGCTGCCCCTCACATTCCACTGCCCTCAAAAACATTACCCCCTTTGGGCTCTAAGCAATCACATTGATCAAAGGCCTATTCCTTTGATCTTTCCATCCATCAGAAATGATGGACACCCCTGAAATGCACCATGAATTATGAACAAGGTTTATTCGCCTCCAAGTCTAACTTCTCAACAGTCAACAATGTAATGTAGACCACCTCATAAATAGGGCTCGTGCACCATTTTGGTTCATTATTTTCATCATCTTTGTCCAGTAAGGAGATCGCACAAGGTTAAAGTGAAGGCCATTTCCATAAATGCATTGACCTATCCTTGCATCTTCCTTCTATCGAGCATCATTATTAAAAATCTTTTCAAGCGGTCCCAAATTAGACTGATTTGAACCAAAGTTGCAAATTCCATAGAGGGAAGTGGAGGCCTTGCTAAAGATGCTCCCAACCTTGTTGATTGTCTAAATTGAGAATTTTACTCATTTTCTTTAGCATCTGCCTCGTCTTGTTCTTTCTGATATTTTGCAATTTTTTCCTCGCTTAAACTTTTTCCCTTTGTCCCATTCTCTTTAGGTGGGCCAATGTATATTCGAATCACATTGTTTCTTAAGGAAATTAAATGTACTTTAACATGGGTGTATGATCTCTTAAACTCCTTTTGACAGTCATTGCAAACTCGTTCCAATGATCCTCCTCCTTAGATCTTTCATACAACAGTTACATATTTCCAACGTGGTGACTTTGGATTACCTTTAGGGGTTGATTCAATTTTTTGTTCATCATATGAATGGATGAACTTGAAGATGCCATGAATGGGACATCCCAGTAACTTATCAATGGATGGAATGTATAATGGCAAGAACACCTGCAACATGCCAACATTTATATTCAAGAACTAATATTAATTAAAGTTTAATTTGTAATCTGTCCCAAGTTTCAACTTTCAAGTATGTCCAATGAAGCATATTTCACAGCCTTCAGATTACAAATAAATTTCAAGTCAAGGTTACAAGTTACAGAATGCAAGTATTTAATTATTTCAAGTTACTAGGATTATTCATGAATTGATGGAACTATTGTTACGAACTCTGAAGTTCTTTCAATTACAATTTAAAATTTAAACTTTATAAAAGAATGTTTAAGGGCCAACTTGCATTAGATCATTATTCATTAAATTTTTAAGTGGAATTTTCTACAATTTGTTTATTTCTCATAATTAAAGGAGCGTCCTATTCAGAATTACAGTTTAAAGATCTCTAAAATAATTAAAACTCACAGTTAAGCATGCACAGTGGAATCAAACTTTCATTTGAGGGTCAAACGACAATCAATGAGCACGTTTCAATCAGTGGGTTTTTTTAACATGTTATTTTATTGTTGCAATGCCCTTTTGACGATCATAAAGATTGGTTTGTTCGCCACAAACAGTTGAAGTTTCTAAGTTTACTTAGTTAAAAACCCTCCATGCACTTTATCTGATTTATTCCTACCTACTTGTTATTTTACTTAACAAGTTATTTACAATGTAAATACTAAATTAAACACTAGTACATGCTCAACATATTACAGATCAACTAAAGGAAACAGAAACAATCACATCATATGACACCATTAGTTTTAGATTAATGTCCTCGAAAAACCCAATGTGGGAAAACCGATGCAGCTATCTGAGGATTTTCTTATTAAGCAATATCAGAGTACAATTTGGGTGCCAAAACTGGCCTACCTAACAGAGAATTTCCTTGGTAGTAATACCTCTCAGTTTCTGACAAATCTCTTGGTTGAAACCTCGGATAATCCTTCTATCAGCTACTCAACACAAATTTGCCCCAGAAACCCCAGCGTCAGCCTCTCTCTAGATTGCATCAACCCCTCTCTACCCAGCGCTGGCCTTGCGTCACCCCAGATGGGTCTGCATCAGCCTTAGGAGGCCCTGCGTCAACCCTATGGCCCTCTGCGTCAGCAACGCTGGCCTCTCTTAGGCTCTACGCAGCTCTCGGCTGCCTTTGCGTGGCCCTATGTGAGCCCTGGCTAGCTCCACTGCACTACTCTCCTGAGACTACCTCTGCCTCTCTATCTCTCTGTACTCAAATGCCCCTCAGCTGCATCTCCCGATCACTAATTCTATCTCTCTTAGCAAACCCCGCTCTAGAGAATAGAGTGACTGATCATCTAGTGTGTTCTCCAAGTGACCCTCAAGCCTCCTCTTACACTTTTCCTGTTGACATATCAACGGCCGAGATTAAGTCCCTAATCAACGGCTAAGATTAGATCTGGCTTGATCCATGTCTTTTGGACCATTCTAACATAGTTTCATATTAATACACATTAATATTTTATTTTCCCTAAGTTTAGACTTAGGGACTCTATTAAAAATATTAATTATTTTAATATCTCCTGAACTGTTTAGAATCTGCCCAAACTCTTTCTGGATATTGGAGATCTCATGTGCCCCAACCTCTCCACCAAATTTCGTGGCTAGAGTACATCCGACGCTACCCCAAATCAACACAAACCTCATCTACTTTTTCACAGTGGGCCCAAATGAGGTGCTTCTCATTTTCCCATTTTTTATGTTTGTCATGTGCATAATACATATCAACATAAATACTTTAATGCTTTGGAAAAGCGAATAAAAGCTGAAAATTCTATGGTGTATGACTACTATAATGCTTTGGAAGAGCGAAAAAAAGCAAATAAATTATGTTTCTATGGTATGACTACTATATAGTCTTTGAAGGATCCTTTAAGGCAGGCTTTATTAAGTGTCGTTATACAATTGTTGCTAAGTTTTAAATTACCTATGTCATTGGCCTGCTATGTGTATCTGCCCTCCAACTCTAGTCTCCAAATAGAGACCAACGAGAATGACTCCAACTCCAAGTCCAAGTATGAGGGAACTTTAACGCTTGGGCCTCCTCCAACTCCAAGTCCAAGTATGAGGGAACTTTAACGCTTGGGCCTCGTCCAACTCCAAGCAGCGACAAGTGGCCTCCTCCAACAGCGAATTGATGAAATGTAATGACCCACTTCGAGTTATCAGGAACATAGAAATATTAGCATGCATACGAGACATGCATATGATAGCTACATATGCATGTATCGCATGCACTGCACTAGTATGCATACTAACTAATTATGAAAAATGTCCAAGCATAAGCTAATGAATTAATTATCGAAGTGGTAAGTAAATACTAGTGTATTTGTGGAGTACTTGTTATACCACCATCTTAATATAACTAGTACATTATTCAAAATATATAAATAAAGGGATTTTTATTAACTAAAAGCAGATTATATATTGTATATTGTATATCAAATGAAATTAACTAACTGTATAAATCTATAAAGTTCTAAATTAAATTATTAAACTTTAAAAGGGGGAAGAACTAACTATGAAAAGGAATTATAAAGGAACTAACCATATGTTGGAATTTCTAAGTCCAACTGTTAGAAATCCTTCATGTACTTTCTGATTTATTTATGCTTACTTGTTCTGTTTAATTAACAAGTTATTTTCCATGTAAATACTGAAAATAAATACAAGTACATGCTCAACACATTACAGATCATCAACTCAAGGAAAAAAACAAGCACAAAAGTGACACCGTTGTTTTTGGACCAATGTCCCCAGAAAAACCCAATGCGGGAAAATCGGTGCAACTATTTGAGGGTTTTATTATTAAGCAGATTCAAAATACAGTCTGGGTGCCAAACTGGCTCACCCAATAGAGAATGATCTCGGCAGTAGTACCTCTTATTCGAAGACAAATATTCCGATGAAAACATAGGATGAACAATCCCACAACTCTCAGCTCCAATCTACCCCACGAAATCTCCAACGTCAGCCTCTTTCGCCCAGCGTCACCCCAACTCACCCCGCGTTAGCCTCTGGAGGCACTACGTCAGCCTCTAGAGCCTCTGTGTCACCCACGCTGGCTCTCTCTAGCACTGCGCAACTCCTGGCTGCCCTGCGTGGGCCCTGACTGGCTCTCTCTAGCACTGCGCAACTCCTGGCTGCCCTGCGTGGGCCCTGACTGGCTCTGCGTGGCCTCTAGATGACTCTGCGTCCCTCTCTCCCAGCTTCTATGTTGATGCTCCTGGTACCCTCTCTGCCTCTTTGCTTCCGTATTCACTGCCCCTCAGCTGCAATTCTGATCTCAACGATCGAGATTAAGTCCCTAATCAACGACTAAGATTAGATCTGGCTTGATCCATGACTTTTAGACCATTCTAACTCAGTTTTATATTAATTCACATTAAAATTTTATTTTCCCTAAGTTTAGACTTAGGGACTCCATTGAAAATATTATTTATTTTGATATCTCCCACATTGTTTAGAATCTGCCCAAACCATTTATGAGTATTGGAGATCTCATGTGCTTCAGCCTATCCACCAATTTTCATGGCTAGAGCACATCTAATGCTACCCCAAATCAACACTCCCTCCTAGCGACGACTGTGCTCCAATAATACTCCTCACTGAACATCATCCAGCATCGGTCCCTGTGTTGATGCTAGGCCTGCTGCCTAACATCCTCTGCACTACTGCATCATGTACTGCTACCCATGGCCCTACCACTGCCACTATTGCATCTGTACGGCAGTGCCCTCTACATTTGTGTTGTTGCCCATGACCCTGTCACTGCCACTACTAATTGCTGCACTGCAACTCAGTTACTGAGAAGTAAGTAACTGATCTCCCAACTCTGACATCTCCGTCAGGCTAGAAACATTCTTGATGTTGAAGCTCCCTCTATCACTCCATCCACATCCGTCTCTACTGACATTCGCCAGTCCTACTACTTTTCGGGGCCCCCATAGCAAGGTATAATCCAAGAGGTTGGGTCCTCGAGGATCTTGCCCCTCATCGCCTGTAGTACTTCTGACTACAGCTCGATGTCTCCCCACCTCTTCTCTCGAGGTGCATGAGCACTCATGGCACAGTCATCATCTGTCTCCACTTCTTTTTCCGCCCTTGCAAGCACAACCTTGGTCTCAAAAGCCTCTTCCTTGCTCTTCTTCCTCAGACACTGGCTCGAATAGTGACCCAGTTCCCCACAGTGGAAGCATTTGACCTTAGAGAGGTCTTTCTTCTTTCGTTTCTCCTGCTTTCCCTCAGATGCTAGGGCAGCATCCTCCTCTTCCTCCTTGATTCTAACCCCCTTATTGTTGCTTCCTGCTTTGGTTAGCCTTTCGATCTCTTCTTGACAAAGAGCCACCCACAGTTCCTCCCAATCTGGAAGGGTCGACTTGCCCTGTATGCTCTGCACAAATACCTCCCAATCCTTTGAGACTGCATTCAATGCAGTACTCACCATCAATTCCTCATCCAACGTGGCCCCTATGGAAGTTCACTGGTCACAGATTTCCTTCAAGCGACCGAGGAAGACATCTATCTGCTCTCGCTTTTGCATCTGTTATGCCCTTAGCCGATTCTCTAGGAGCATCTCCCTCTGCATGGAAGTATCCTAGTACAATGTCTTCAAGGCATCCCACATCTCCTTTGTCGTTTCCTTCTCGGCAATATGTGGTACCACATGATCCTTGACCCCATCAAGGATGATGCACTTAGCCTTGGCCATTGCCTCCTCGTACCTTACATTAGCCACTGGGTCAACTAGCACTGTTATCACTCTCGTGACGAAGCCCTTGAGGCGATGCCTGTCTAGAATGGACAAGATCCTGGCCTTCCAGACCACAAAGTTGGACGCTCTATCCAGCCTATCCTGATCTCTCAGCCCATTCACGGCCATCTCGCTGCTCTTCTTTCGACTCCTCCAAGTCTCTCTACTTCCCTTCTAGAAGTCCTCTTTTCGACTCCTGCTGAGTCTCTCAACTTTCCGTCTAGAAGTTCTCAGTTTGACTCCCTCTAAGTCTCGATTTCCCTTGTGGAAATCCCTCTACCAACGTCAAGTTGCCCCATTCCGATCATCTGTGCAACTACAACACTGATTCGGATTTCTTAGCTAGAAATCCTCCTCGACAGTAACTCCGTTCGCCTTGGTCTTGCGCTGTTAGGTATTGTTCTAACCACAGTACCCCACTAGCTTCACTCCGCAAATTACCCACAACCTCCTATACTTAGACAACTGAAGGATTGAGCCACTTGGCTCTGCGCAATCCCAGCACCAGCAAATCAACTCCCCCAGCCAACTGTGTTAGCCCTCCTGGCCTCTGCGTGAGCCTGATTTTGCCTCCCTTAGCCTCTACGTTGCCTATCTCTGGCCCAAATTGATGATGTAGTCCCTCTGCGCCACTCCTTCCTCTGTCGCCTTCTGCAAGGATCAACTTTGTCACTGACAGTTGAATCTGCTGCAAATGCTTTGCTTAGCTGATGCCTTCAGTTTTCTTGTGATCTGCAACCACCCTCTGATACCATGTTGGAATTTCTAAGTATAACTGTTAGAAATCCTTCATGTACTTTCTGATTTATTTCTACGTACTTCTATTTAATTAACAAGTTATTTACCATGTAAATAATAAAAATAAATACAAATACATGCTCAACACATTACAGATCATCAACTGAAGGAAAAAAACAAGCACCCAAGTGACACCGTTGTTTTTGGAAAATGTCCCTGGAAAAACCCAATGCAGAAAAACCAGTGCAGTTATCTAAGGGTTTTATTATTAAGCAGTTTCAAAATACAATCTGGGTGCCAAACCGGATCACCTAACAGAGAATGATCTCGATAGTAGTACCTCTCAGTTGGAGACAGATATTCCAGCTGAAACCCTGGATGAACAATCCCACAACTCTCAGGTCCAATCTACCCCACGAAATCTCTAGCGTCTACCTCTAGGGACTACGTCAGCCTCTCTGGCCCAACGTCACCCCAACTCACCCTGCGTCAGCCTCTAGAGCCTCTGCGTCACCCACGCTGGCTCTCTCTGGCACTATGCAGCTCCTGGCTGCCTCTGCATGGGCCCTGACTGGCTTTGCATGGCCTCTAGTTGGCTTTGCGTCCATATCTCCCAGCGTTCTGCGTTGATGCTCCCGGTACCTTCTCTGCCTCTCTGCTTCTGTATTCACTGCCCCTCAACTACAACTCTAATCACTCCAATTTCCTCAGCAAGCCTTGCCCCAAAAAATCGAATTCTTGATCAACTCGGTGTATTCTCCAAGTGACCCTCAAGCCTCCTCTTATACTTTTTTTGTCGACAATTCAACGGCTGAGATTAAGTCCTTAATCAACGGCTAAGATTAGATCTAGCTTGATCCATTACTTTTGGACCATTCTAACTCAGTTTTATATTAATTAACATTAATATTTTATTTTCCCTAAGTCTAACTCCATTAAACATATTAATTAATTTAATATCTCCCAAACTGGTTAGATTCTACCCAAACCATTTATGGGTATTGGAGATCTCATGTGCTTTAGCCTCTCCACCAATTTTCATGGCTAGAGCACATCCGATGCTACCCCAAATCAACAACATATAAGTTCTAAATTAAATATTAAAAGGGTATAATTTAATAAAATATTAAATTAACTTTTTTAATAAAAGGGAAGTTACCTAACTCCATTAATGTTCACATTGAAGGAGATATTAAATGATGAGTGTCAATGAATAAGAATATGACCTCCTCTTTCGAGATTGTGAGGAACCACATAACTAACAAAAGGCAAGAAGCCACGCCTCATTGTCAAAGCGGTGAGGGTTGAAAGGCGATGATGTTTCGAATATAGGGAGAACGGAGAAGGCAGACCAAGGGAGGAGGAAGAGCACAAAGGAGGGCAGTGACGAATTTAATTTTTAAATCAATGTAGATTATAGAATGATTAATGATGAATGATGAATGATATGGATCAATGTATTTGAATATTTCATTATTGAATCTCATGGTATCGATGAATGATGAGTATGTCATATGAATGACGTATGTATCAAAATGAATGATGAGAATGGATTAATGTATGTTATTATTTAATTCGATTATGAATTTAAATTTTATGTGTGGCTCAATGTCTTACTATTAGTCTATTTATGCTTTCATTATCGAATATGAACTTGAATTATATATATATATATATACCCCAATGCCTCCCCCGCACCCCTGAAATTTCCCTAAAATTTGCAGGTACTCCCACACATCCCCCTTGTGCATCTCCCTACACCTGCGTTTTGGTGGGACATAGCTTGAAACCCTAGCCCAATGGGCTAATTAATCTGCAAAATCAAGTGTTAGTCAAATAAACTCAAATTTTTTGATTCAAATGTCCATAAACTAGTGCCAAAAAAATTTCAATGATGCCCCAAGCCTACAACAACAAAAATTTAGCTCATGAACTGCTACAAAACCCCACAACTTAACTCAAAAACCCCAATCATGGAAGGGAAAGGACCAACAAGGCTTGCAGCTAGGCCAAAAAGACCACTAAGGTCTACAGATAGGGATGAAAAGCCCTAAAAGGGCAGCGGCTGGCCCAAATAGGCCTGCAGTTATGAGGGAAAGCCCTCTAGGGGTTGTGGCCTAGCCCTAAAGGGTTGCCGCTAGACGAAAAAGCCCACAAAGGGTTGCGAGGAAAAGAGGGGGTCGAGGCCTCAAAGGGGTTGGACAGCTCCCCTAAAGGGAGGTTGAGCCCTCAAAAAGCCTACGGCTTGGGTAAACAAGGCAGTCGATGGCCTAAGAAGCCTTTTGGGGCTCATGGCCAAGAGGAAAAAGGTTGCACGGCTAGGCCTTAGGGCCAAAAAAAATTGAAACCCCTACAAATAAAAATTTATCCACAAAATCACTACAAATTTTTTGGATGGCTTCCTCTTTAGGTTGGACATTGAGCTTGGCGGCTAGATCTTGCCTTCCTAGTCCTAGATCTACCTTCAAACCCCAACAAAAAAATTTCTTGATCATGTGAAACTTACCTAGACAAATGAATCAAAAATACCTAAACTCCAAATATATATACAAAAATATAAACCCCAAAAATAAAACCCCAAGTGCTACAAAACAAATGAGTTAGAAATAATTTATAAATTATCTACAAATGTACAATGTTTGCAAATTAAAAAAAAATGGAGAAATATTTGTTGAGAACTAGCAGTGGATGAATGTATTTTTTGAAAATTTTGAATATTGGCCAAAACCCTTCTGGAAAATTAAAATAACATATAAAAATCATAGAGCCCAAACATAGTCCTCTGTTCCCCACAGTCTGTGAACTTGGAGCCTAAGGGCTAGTGCACCTATAAATCTCTATATTTTTTCTCAAGTAGAACTATCAAATCATATGGTGAATCAGATCACCTAAGATAAAAAAAATTATCAATAGAATGCTCTTATCACCGAGAAATGAAATAACAAGTTGATAAAAAATTTAGCGCAATATAGGAAAGCACATAACTAACACATACCACAGATCAATGGAAGAATAACACCATGAACAAAACCCAAAAGTCTTTCTATTATGATATAGAAATGTTCCCAGCAGAGTAATAGCTCAATACCAGCTTTACAAAATTTACATCATCCAAAGATATTCAATAGAAGCAAAATGACTTCTATTTATAGAGAAATCCCTCCAAGTGGAAAATAACAACTAGTTGGCTTGATCCCCATCAAAATAATCTTGACCATTGAAAATAATTTGATCATCTTTTAATCTCCACTATCCAATTTTTATTTTTGAGAAACCCACTTTTAATTAATCCAAAAATTAATATGTTGGATTAATTTCCTCAAAAGTTTGATTTCGATTTAACCCCCAAGGTCCAAGGGCTCAAATTTTCATAAAATATCATTTTTCCCTTGGTGGGGGACCTCCAAAAGTTGACTTCTCATTGACCCACAAAATTTTTTGTTGTTTTCCACTTGGAGAGAGATTAATTTCTCTATAATTATTTTTTGACTCAAAATTAATTAATTTTCTGGCTTAGGATTTTTATTTAATTTAGCCAAAAAAATTAATTAATTGACACTAGAAGGGATTAATATTTTTCCACCTTCAAATATTTTAGCCATGATGTCTAAATATGAGGGACCATTCATTAAAATATTTGTTACTTCAGATATTTCAATAAATTCAACCCTCAAAAGGGGAATACACGTTTAGACTTAGACCCTATGACATTACCCATTTTTGCAACACAATATGACCTAGTATAGACCTAGTGGTTTGTAAGAAGATAATTTAGCCAAATGTGCTTAAATTATTCCCAAACACACTTTTGCAAGGAATCGATATAAGACTAGGACTCACCTAAGGCCTTGTCAAGAGATTCCACCCTAGCTTTGGGGATTAAGATGGAAGAAAAACTCTATCGATTATTTGTGTTTAGAAACACAATTTGGAGAGGTTAAAAAAATTCCTAGGATGAAATCCATTGCCAAAATCATAGGCTTATCTCGGTGTTGTTACATAATTAAACAGTCATACTAGCATTATTTACATTTCAACTCGCAAAAATCAGGTTTACAATGAAAAAAATGTGTTGGCTGATGACTTTGAACTCTAAAAAACTTTTTTCATGTCTTTGCATTCTGTTTCCTTGGATTGTTGACAAAGTGTGGTCAACAGGTCTCAAAGATCAAGTAACCCAAGAATTCCCAAGGTAAATACCCTCTAAAGAACTCGTTAAATTACACACCATAGAAATGTATTCAATTAGCTAGGGCTCCATGTAAAAATGACATAACGAGTTCGAAGAGCCTATAGCTAAGTCTAGAGGGCTAAGAGAAGTCCTAGAGATATTCAAATAGATTCCACACACATGCTACCATTAATTAAATAATTGTTGCTATAGATTAGATTTTGAGAGAGACAATTCACAACATGCAAAATTTACGACAGCTATACCAAAAATAGCCTATAAGTGATGATACGCAATAAAATATCAAAGGCTATTGCATAGGTAAACAAGAGAAAGGTTAAAGCAAACTTTTCAATGGCTGAGAATGCACAAATTAGGAAACCCTAGACATAAGCCCTAGAATTATGGTTGAAAATACATAAAAATGATGTTTTTCCTTTTTCTTTAATTTGGTAGATGCAAAACCTAACCCTAGGATTCTGTCTTTTAAGGTATTTTATGCTATTTAATACAATTTTTTCTAAAACCTAGCCCTAGTTTACCATGAAAAGAAAGAAAATATAAAATCTTAAAGATTGACACAAGGATTAGTGTCTTTAATCAATTGAGTATATGGAATCAAAGGTCGAGTCAAAGCTGGAAGACCTTCAATGAAGAGAGGAAAAGGAAGGAAAAACTCTCAATCTAATACTAGTGACTTTCATATATAGGAGATTTAAGATTAAGGAATGTTATTCTAAGATTCCTTGATGGCTACCTAGTAACAAATCTTGCAAAAGGAGATGTTAAGGCCAATAAAGATACAATATATCATAGATACTTCACAAAAACCCTAATGCTACAACTTTGTAAAATGGAAGCAAAATACACTCAATAAAATAGCACCATTCACCATAGCATCGCTTTAACCTTACAAAGAAAGTCCATCGATGTAATTTTATCTTCCCCAAGAGAATTCACCTCAAGAGCCATTGTGTCCAAGAGAAAAACAACAAGCTAGTGCAAACTCCTCCATGTTAATTTCCTAACCCTAGCAATTGTTAGAAAATTAGAAAGGCAGAAAGATTCCCTTATATTGATAATTACTTGTGATATTCTTGTAGTTTTATTATCTTCTCTTTATGTTCTTCTTTTATCTTTGTTTCATCAAGTAATAATCAAAACAAAATATGAAGATCAACTACAACAGATGTAGGCACTCAGTCAAGGCTAAGAGCCCTTTCTAGGGGAAAATCCAATCAAACTGTTTCTCTAATCAAATTGAGATAGACCAAGACTTTATACCTAACAAAAAGACCTTCCTCCTCCACCAAGTCAGCCTTCCAATACGATTCAACAAACTACAATAGTCTCTTCCAGTCCAGCAGCTATAGCTCAGGAATAATCTAGAATTACGGCCTAGCTATTCCACAATTTCGGCCCAGCTACAGTACTACAATTTCGGCCTTTCCAGCAACTTCGCATGTATGAGACAGAGAAAATTCGATTTCTTATGCTTGAGAAAGACTTCCTTCTCCTTCGCTAGGGTTTCCTTCCTCTTCCTTTAATTTCACACCAGCCTACAGCCACTACAGATCGAACTTCTTGTGGGTGTCCTACAAATGAGTCGAGTTGCTGCCCTTTTATAATGGTTTCTGCCTCTCTAATTATGTTGACTTGTCCAAGTTGAGGCCGACCTGGTGGAGGAGGCTTAAATGACCTATTTACATCAAAATAAATTTCTCTAATAGATGAAGCCCAAGAAGGTTCTTTTACTTATTGACAATGACAAGGACTCTTGACATAAACCCTAGAAGCCTACAATGGAGGCTTTGACCTAAAAAAATGACCCAAGCATGAAACCATTGCTTTAATAAGTCAATTTCTTTTATAACAATTTGTTTTTCTTTCTTTTAACAAATACATTACATGATGACTTATATACAATTATGAAGAACGATACTAGTTACATTTTTCAATAGCAACCTGGTTAATTACTTCCTAGTAGATTCAGATCTATTGAGTAGAAAGCATGGTATAGATATTAAAATGTAAAATATAATAGCGGAAACAAAAACAATACACCAACCTCAAACACATGCACACATAAGATTTCTACCCTTCAAATCTATTGATACGTTAAATTAATTCTACAACATATAAGGGCACCATTCCAGGGATAATGGCCTCCGAAGAAAAATACATATACAAAAAAACTTAAAGAAATTCCAACTAATCAAACGCTTCGCAAATTTGTCCTTTGATCTTCCTTGGTTGATCTAGAGCCTTCTCCTTTGTTGTCCCTTGCACTCTTCCTTGAACCCTACACACTTAGATGAAAGTCCTTCATCACCCAATCACTAAGATCCCACTATCTCACTACATCTCGTGCTCAAAGATGTGTCTTCTCTCTTGGCCTAGCCTTCCTCTTATAAGTTTGAGTCATTGACTAAATCCACAACTCTAATCGCCACAGTGATTAACAGTTGAGATCAGATATCATCATCAGTTGAGATCAACCATTGAGATTCTTCAAATTCACTAATGCAAATAACCTTTACATTTTATTAGATTAACTCACTTTTTCGTATAAAATTTAATAACTTTAGTAATTAAAGTAATTGTTATGGTTAAGGGTCACTTAAGTGACTTCCATACGCCTTAACACTTACACCTCTATGGAAGTACCTGCCCAAGCTACTCTAATCAACACTCCATAAGAGAAATAATTAGTGTGCATGACAATGATCACCTGAATTTGATTTCCTTCTATTTATACAAGGGAAACCGAGTCAATTTAGGGTAAAATAAACTAAAAGACCCTACAATAAGACTTTAAATGATTACAAGTTAAGTAGGTCACAAGCTCACCTAAAAGGGGTTGAAATTTGGGGCAGTTAAGGGATGAATATCCCCATAGGAAACCCATCTACCCCAAAAGAAGCCCATCGAGCCCCAAATAATTTTCAATTGGATAAAAGAGATATTATTATATGTGTTTGGTGTTAGGTTTTGGTAGCATCGAAAGTGCTCTAGCCTTGAAAATTGGTGGATAGGCTTAGGCACATGAGTTCTAAAGAACCCAAAAATCGTTTGGTTTCGGATTGTATTTTATTAAAATAATTAATACTTTTAATGGAGTTCCTAAGTCTAAACTTAGGAAATTAAAATATTAATGGGTATTAATCAAAATATGGGTGAGAATGATCTAGAAGGTAAATCAAGTCATGTTTTAATCTTAGCCGTTGATTAGAGATTTAATCTTGGACGTTGAAGACTCAACAGGAAAAGTATAAAATGGAGGCTTGGGGTTCATTTGAAAACACACACACACACACAGAATTGATTTGGAGTTCAATTTCTGGGGCTAGGAAGGTGAGAAATTCGAACTAAGTGATCACTCAACAGCAGAGGGGCAGTGAGAATCTAGGAGAAGGACTTTCCGGAGAATACAAACAGAGAGGCGGAGAGAGCCAACAAAGCAGAAAAGTTGCTTGTCACGCAAAAGCCAGAATTGCAAGAAATAGTTAGAACTATAGGGAACTGCCGAAACAACCGATAAAGCTAACGCAGAGAGCAAAAGTCGGAACTGTCGGGAAATATTGGGAAAGCTGACGCAAAGGGCAGAAGTCGGAACTATTGAGAAAGCTGACGCAAAGTGTAGAAGCCAGAACTGTCGGAACAGTCGGGATAGTTGACACAGAGGACAAAGAAATTGACGCAAAAGCCGAAACTGCTAGGAACTATCGAAATAACCGAGATAACTGATGCAAAGGGCAGAGAAGTTGACGCAAAAGCCGAAATTGCCGGGAACAACCGGAACTGTCAGGAACTGTCGAGATGGCTGACACAGAGGGCAAAGAAATTGATGTAGAAGCCGGAATGGTCAGGAACAGCCAGAACTGTCGGAACAGCAGGGAATAATCAGAACTATTGGAACTGTTGAAACTACCGAGAACTGTCGAAACTATCGAGAACTACCAGAACAGCCGGAAGAGCTGTTGCAGAGGGAAGAGAAGGTGATGCAGGGCTGATGCAGATCCAGCGCAGAAACAGTTAGGGTTAGCGAGTCTTGTGCCAAATCAGCCAGAATTCTACCGAGTGAAGTGAGGTAAAATTCACTTAGATTTTCCACCAGTATTTTCTCTGCAAAGGGTTGCTAAATGAGCATCCCAGATTTGCATTCAAATATTTCTCCTGCATAATAATAAACCCTCAGCGCTGTTGCACCGGTTTTCTTGCATTAGGTTTTTCCGAGGACTACTGTGTCCAAAAATAAGTGTCCTATGTATCTTGTTCTTTGCTCTGTTTTCTGTTTCATAAGATCAAATATTTAATTAGTGTAGCTGCAAAAGTAATTTGCTTCAGTATCCAAAAGAACAACTTGATGAATGTAATTTAAAAATCAAGTAGGTGAAGTAGATTCAGATTTTTTGTAGTAGGGGTTCCTTCAAGTCTAGGAATTTTCAAATTTGGCACTCTTCTAATGATTATTAAATTGTTCTGACAAAGTTATTTGGGCAACAGAATTTGAATTTGATTAAAGAAAAATTATTATTATTAAGATCAAGTCAGCCTCACAAATGAATGGCCTCATTCGCACCAAAACGCACCCCATGGATTTGTATAAATAAAATACCTTATTTCTCATTTGGATCATAAAAAGTAGAACACATCTTTGAGAGAAATACTCTGAAATGGATCGCATACTCTTCTTTGTGGCTTGCATACATTGTAGTGGCTCGCATACTCTTCTTTGTGGTTCGCATTACCTCTATATGGCTCACACTAATTCTCAATGGATTTGTATTCATATCTTTGTGGCTCGCATGCTTTTCTATGGCTCCCACTTTTCTACGTGGGCTCGTATTTATATTCTTTGTAGCTCGCATTACTTAACTGTGGCTCGTACTACATCTTTGTGACTCATATTGATTCTTTGTGGTTTGTATTACTTCACTATGGATCGTGTTACATTTTTGTGGCTCACATACTCTTCTTTGTAGCTCGTATTACTTCACTATGGCTCCTATTAATTATTTGTGGCTAGCATTAATTCATTATGGCTCATACTAATTCTCTATGGCTCGAATATATTCTTTGTGGTTCGCATTACTTCACTATGCCTCGTATTAACTCTTTGTGGTTCGCACATATTCTTCGTAAATCGTATGCATTTTTGTGGTTTGCATTTGTCCTTATAATGTTTGTCGATTATGGTTGTAGCAATTTCTCTCTTGACAATGATGAATGGACTAGATACTTGGCAATATTATTTGCTGTCCTAACAGTGTTATATGGCTATGATGATTGTACCCATAACAATGATAATTACAAAGGATAAGACCTATGACAGTGACCTATACTTATTTGACAGGATATCTTTGGTTATGACAGTTATATATGCTGGCAGTGATACTTGTGTTTACAGAAATCCTCATGACAGTAGGGTTGTGATAATGATATATGCCAGAGTGACCTTTAGTGATAGCGATATGTCTATAGTACTCTTGATGATAGTGATAACAGTACTCTTGATGGTAGTGACAACAGTAATCTTGATGATAGTGATAACAATATGTCTACAATACTCTTGATAACAGTGATAACAATAATTGTTCTAATGGCAAAGTCCTTATGACTAAGTTGTGTTGCAACAACCCTATGACAGTGATATATGGCTTATGACAGTGTGATGTATGGCAGTGTTACTTGTGCTCCTCTTTCTATGCTACTTACAGAGATCTGGAGGAAGCTTGAATGTCTCCTTGATTGTCTTGACTGCTGCGATCTCATGAGGATCCAGTATGATCTAGGATTGGCCCTAAGTAGTCTAATGTGTTTGATGATGAAAAACTTATGTCTCATGATATTTGTACATTGTATATCCGCTGAACATTTGATGAATATCCAAGAAGAAGAATTTGGATGGGTTTCCCCCTTGTAAGGTTTTGCCCTAGACTCTAACCTAAATCCCGATGTCTCTATTGTGTATGATTTTCTTCTATAGTTTTGTTGCATTGTTGATGTTATGTTTTCTCTATATAGTTGCTAATGTTGACATGGGGTGAATACAATGTGTAAATTGTTGAAAAAATTTTAAAATCCAATTATCCACAGCAAAGAACAATCTAAAACAATCTAGCCCTAAAAATTAACATGCTTTTACAGATGGGCTGAAAAAAAATCATTGAGATCACCTCCAAGTAGACATCGTATGCTAGATTCCTTGATCTAGTAGAGTGAAAGAGATGAAGATGTTGGAGACCAAAAAGAATGCTAGGGTTTGAAAGAAACTCTAGTGAGACCCATTGTTCTAGTAAATAAAGGTTATGGTTTGGCGGGAGTCCTTGGAATGGCCTTGATATTGAAAAAGGCCTAAGTTCTATAACATTGGAACCCTAGTGTGATTCAAATACAACATGATCAGTGAAAAGCTATTAAGTTATTTAGGTACTTGTGACAGATTCAAAGAAACCATAGGAGAGGGTATGATGCAGATCCAAAGGTCATCGATAGTTGAGCTTGGTTGTTGATGAAGGAAATTAAGGATACAGGTGGTGTTCAAGAGGAAGCAATTCTTGTTTTGTAGATAGTATTGATATATGCCTGACGAATGTTAGTTTTTGTAGCATCAGATGGTGTTCTAGTCTCGAAACTTTATGGAGAGGCTAAAACATAGGACTTCTTCAAAACCTAGAAATCCTTTCTAGAAATTCCACCTAGAGATAGCTCAATTAAATTAATTGACCATCACTTAAATTTTTCCTATGTTTAACTTAGGAAAATCGATTAATTAATAGTAATTGATTCAGAAATGTGAGAATTCTCTAGAAACTCACACAGGTTGACTTGGAGATGATCTCAGCCATTGATTAGTTTTTAATCTTCGTTGTTGGATTCTTAGCTGGAAATTATAAGAGGAGGTCGATGGGTAGATGGAGAGATACACTAGGAGAGAAAATTCCTTGGCAGAGGTATAGTTACCTAGCTGCAGTGATTCAATAGAGAGAAGTTTGAGCCAAAGAGGGGATGCAGAGAGGGTGAGTTCAGAGGAAGTTTTCTAGTTCCGGAGGGTCCGCTACAAGAGGGTCGAGTTTCCTCAGTGAGGATGTGCAAGGCCTACACAAAAGCTTCAAAGGTGGAGTTTGATTTGGCCATAGTCCTAAACAAAGGGTCGATTTAGTTGCTGGAGGCCAAGAGAATTTCTGGAGGGGCTAGTGAGTCATTCTCAGAGGTAGAATTGGGTAGACGACTTGATCAAATACAACTTCCAAGCAAAGTGTGAGAGGGTCTGCGCAACATTGGCACAGAAGCTAACACAGGGGTTCAAGCAACCCATTTTGAGCCATTGTAGGAGTTGGGATCAATGTCAAGTGAGGCAAGATTTGTTTCACTAATTTCGTGGCCAATTTATCTTGTAGAGGATTGCCAATTTGGGTATCCAATTATACATAGAATTTCACTGCTGCATAATAATAAAAACCCTCAGTTTATGCATCAATTTTCACACATTGGGTCTTTCTGGGGACATTTGTCCAAAAATAATTGTGTCATTTTTATGTGTGTGTGCTAGCATATTTCTCAGTTTCCAGCGTTTTATTTTTGCAGTATTTTTTATGGTGAAAAATTCCAGTGTGATTTATTTGATATATGTCATAGCAAATAAATTGCATAATTAATTTACAATTAGAAGAATAAATTTCCAGTTGCTGCAATTAGACTTGTAAATTTTCACATGGTATCAAAGCATATTTGATAGACAAGAGGCTCAAAGATGAAGGACAAAAATTCCACTATTCAGAAGGAGCAATATGACAAAAATTTTTGGGGTTACGCAATGCAAGAAGGTTTTCTGCCTACTACCACTAGAAATTTGTCTACGAAAGTAATTCCAGTAGGCAGAGGGAGCAATAGCTTAGTATTACGCAAAGTAGATTTCTTGTTTCAGCGCAGTAGGGTTTTGTGGTAGCAGAATCAGTGCCAGGTAGAAGAGAAATTGCACACACTGAGGGATTTCTAGATTATTCCTTAGAGGGTTTCTAGTTCCAGTTTCAGGAGGAAATACGTATTATCCAAATGCAAAAGGTCATGCGAGTTTGCTAGACTATCCAATTTGAATTGTTTAGATTGCAGTTTGTGTGCCAGTTTCCGAAAAAGGACATCCAAAAGGTTGAGTGAGTAGTCTCAGAAAGCAGCTAAAGGTAGAGCGAGGCAACAATAGCTGATCTACACATTCTAGGAGGGAGTGCGAGTAGTAGAGAGAGGCTGAGAAAGAAAGGGAGGAGATTCCTGTTCATTTATTAAGTGTTTGAGTTTCACAGATTTTGTAGCTTTCTAGAGATGGTCGTACGAGATTGCCAAAAGAGGTCATACGAGATTGCCAGAAGAAGTCGTGCAAGTTAGCTAGAATGCAGATTTGGGCAACAAATCGACTTCCAGTTGTCAGAGACAGGTGTCGGAGGAAGTGTGAGTTGTCTAGTGCAAGTTGCAAAGCAAAGAAAGGTCCCAGTAAGGGACAAAGCTCAAAAGGAGATAAAGGGGCACCAGATCCAAGTGAAGGAGTATGAGACTCCTATGTGCCAGAGGGCAAGGTCTAATGCAAAAGCAGCAAGGAGATCAGTTAGATCAACACCGGTTGTTGCAACAAGACCATCACCCTTGCTGCACAGACCCACAGTATCAAGTAGTAGGTTCAGTATCAGTAGGTGCAGTTACTTAATTAGATGACAATTGCATAGCTAGTTGCAGTCAATACATGAGAGGCAATTGCAGAACTAGTTGTAGTGACACAGGTAGTGCAAATTGCCCAGTTGACGTATGCAGGTGCAATTCCAGCCAAAATATTCCCAGCACAAAACAACACAGTCCAGTGTCTAGTTCAGGAGAGTACGAGTTGCCAGGAGGGAGGAGAGAGATTTCCCATAGGGAGATCGAGAGTCAGAGGGAGTCTAGTTTCAGAGGGAGTAGCCCTATGGAAGCTAGTACTTTTGGATCTGGGCAGATTAGACTCATTATTGCAGTAGTTGCAGTAGTAGTGCAAAACAATCAACAAATCAGTATTGGCAGCAGTATGAGTAGATCTGAATTTTCTTTGTATGCAGTTATGTGGGAAGACATCGAGATTCTCGACTCCAAAGTTGTGCAAAGCTGGGCAGGGTCCATTGAGGAGCAATAGTTGCAGTTTACTCCTCACATGGATCATTATCCTTGCTACAGGGGCCCACAACGTTCAATAGCAAGAGGATTAATGTGAAAATTTTGTTACTGCAACAACTGATTTATTTTACCTACTTATTTTCCAATAAGTTATTTACGAAAACCCTTCAGTAAACATTAAAATAAGTTCCGCTGCAGACATCACACCATAATACAGAAACAAATGCATGCACAAGAATCAAACACATCAACACAAATATTTTGGACAATTGTCCCCGGAAAAACCCAATGCAGGAAAATCGGTGCGGCAGAGGAGTTTATTAATTAGCTATTCTTGAGTACAACTAGGTGCCAAACTGGCTTACCCAACAAAGATAAATTCTCCAACACCATCCCCTAAACTCAGCATCAGACTTGTTGGCCTCTCCACAGCTCCCAAACCCTCTACATCAGCGCCGGCCTCTCTACGTCAGCACTGGGCCTCTCTGCATCACCCACGCAGGCCCTCCAGTGACTGCACAGTCCTGTTTCCTTTGCATCTGCCTCTCTAATCTCTGCGTTGATCTTCTGGTGTTGTTCCAACTTCCTGCCTCTCTGTTCCATACCCGCTACCTCTTGCTACAATCCAGACCACTAGTTCGAATTTCTCAGCAAACCCCGCTCTAGAAATTGAACTGACTGGTCTCCCTTAATCTATCTCCAACTGACCCTCAAGTCCCCTTTTATACTTTTCCTGTTGATGAATCAACAGTCGAGATTAAGTCCCTAATCAATGGCTAAGATTAAAATAGACTTTATCCTTATCTTTTGGAAGATTCTCATACTTATCTTTATTAATAACCATTAATATTTTTATTTCCCTAAGTTTAGACTTAGGAACTCATTAAAAATATTAATTATTTTAATAACTCTTCATCCGAATGGATTTTGCCAAAAGTATTTATGGGTTTTGGAGATCTCATGTGCTTTAGCCTCTCCACCACTTTTCAAAGCTAGAGCACATCCGATGCTACCCCAAATCAACACTCCCTCTTAACAAGGATTGTGCTCTAGTAATACTCCACATTGAGCATCACTCTGATTATATGGCACCAATACCTGTGCTGATGCTAGGCCTCCCCGCCCAACATCATCTGCACTGCTGCATCCTATACTGCTGCCATGGCTCTATCACTACACTGCTACATTTGTACTGCAACTCCCTTTGCATCTGCGTTGTTGCTGGTCCTTCTTCCCAACACTACATTTGCACTACAACTCCCTTTGCATCCGTGCTGTTGCTGGTCCTTCCCAGCACTGCATCTGCACTACAACCTCTTCTCATCATGTTGCATCGTGCTACTATTGACTGCTACTGCACTGCAACATCATACCCATTTGTGCTACTAAAATGGATTCTTTATCTTCCACATCTTCTCCCTGAAATAATCAAACTTTGTTCTTCCAAGGGCCTTGGTAAAGATGTCTGCCACCTGTTCTCCTATAGGAGTGTAGCTCAACTGTACATCTCCTCATTGGATACAGTCTCTAACAAAGTGACATTGACTATCAATATGCTTTGACCGATCGTGAAATACTAGATTCTCAGAGAGCTTGATGCAACTTTGATTATCATACATGATCCTAGTCGCCTCCATCTTTCCTCTGAATAGGTTCACAAGCAGTTTTCTAAGCCATATGGCCTTGCATGAAGTTATGCTTGCAGCCATATATTCTGCCTCAGCCTATGTCACACGGTTCGAGTTCGAATTCGAGTTCGACAACGATTAGGTTCGATTCAGGTTCGAATTTTCCAATCAGGTTCGAATGAGGTTCGGCATTAGGTTCGACTATACATATTTTTCAATATATATATATT
>APFE031153540.1:115588-141905 GCA_000404065.3 Pinus taeda | reverse complement strand
CACATACTTTTAAGACCTTCTGAGCATTGTCCCAAAAAGCATTCCCTAAAATCACCTGTTCCAACTCCTTTCCTTTAGCTTCCTTTGAAAGATGAGACTTGTCCCACTCATTGTTGCAAAAAACACCTCTTATACTCCCTTTTTCTTCAACTAGCCTTTTGATAGTAATATAATATGTGGCAAACCTGGTGTCACAAGGCTTGAGCAACTCTCTAGATGCATTATTCCTGTACAAGCTTAATGTGAGTTGATGGTTAAATATGAAGTGAGAAATTTGTTTCCCCCTTCGAACTGTCTCGTTAATCCATGGAAACTTTGCCAAGTCATGTAACAATAAGTCAAGACAATGGGCAGCACAAGGTGTCCAATATATTTTTCTGTATTTATCCATGACCATTTTTCCTGCTCCAACACAATTTGAAGCACTATCAATTATAATCTGGACCACATTTTCTTCTCCAACCTCAAGAATAGCTTCCTCAAATCTTGAAAATAAATCCAGAGGTCTTCTTATTCCCTGATGCATCAACTACTTTCAAAAAAAGTACCCCTTTAGGGCAAGAAACCAACACATTAATAAGAGGTCTATGATTCATATCTGACCAACCATCTGATAAAATTGTGCACCCTGTTTCCTTCCAAGAGTCTTTGATCTTCTGCAAATTGTTTGTAACTCTTTCTTTTGACCTCTTCAAAATAGTGGTCCGTAAGGTCTCAGAACTAGGAGGGAGATATCCTTTACCAAAACCTACCATCATCTTACATGCGTTGATGAAGTAAGGGCTTCTTGCCACATTAAATGGAATTGCACATTCAAAAAACATATCAACTACAGCATCATCAACTTCTTGTTTCTGCATGGGCTTCCAAAGAGTATTTAATGTAGGTGTCCTACTTGATGTAATGATCTTTGATTGAGATGAACTCCCAACGCCAACTGTGCTTGAAGAAAGTGCAGATAATGAATTGTAATTCATTGCAATTTCTATTTGAATACGTTGTCTTTTGTTTTCATTCCCTTTCTTAGCCTTTTGTATATTGTCATAATCTTTCTGAAGTGTCTCCTTGAGCTCTGCAGACACATTCTTGCAACCTTCAACGCCACCTCCTTTGCCATTAGTGACAGAAAGTAAGTGATCCATGACTCTAGTTAAAGATCCAAAAAATTCATTATTACATAACTTGCATTTCAAATGCCTCCCATGAGACCCGTCCAATTTCTCCACATATTTCCATCCTTCTGCCGTTGACCTTAGAGGTGCCATGACAAATATGTCTGCATTTTTGTTGGCAATGGCATATTAAAATTCGAATTTAAATAAATGATAAAATAGTGAAATTCAATTTTCCAATACAAATAAAACTTGATATTTGATGAGCATTCAAATCATGCATAACTTGTTCAAATTTCAGTTTTCCAATTTCTTCAATTATTTCAAATTTAAATAACAGTAATTATCACTTCCTATTGTGCCTATAACATGTGTATTTAATGAATTTGAGGAGAAATAAATTGGTAGCAAGCTTTATTGAATTTCCATTAAAAAGTCAAAGAGGCTCTGAGCTCGCCTAAAGTTGTCTTGCCCACGTTTCTCCCTTTTTTTTGTAGACTTCTTAGAAGCCATCCCTATCAGAGCCTCTTTTTGGTCAAGCTTTATTTGAATTTACACGTGTCTGTCAATTGGTTTGAAAGTATTTATTTGGAAGCACACTATGAAGATCGAAATTTGTAGCTTAAGGTGGTGTTACACGCACTTATCTAGTAGCACAACATAAAGACGAGGAGTGGTCTACGTTATCAAACAACATGCTTTATGTCGCTTATATTCACTGTTTCTGTATGCATATTGTGTTGGGTTAATGTAATTAGGTAAATTCATAAAGTCAATTTATCGTTAACTGATTTTTTTCAGGCTAAAATATCTCTCCTTTTGTTATTTCTTTGAAAAGAAAAAAAACATACAGATTTGCTGATACATGTTTTCAGATTGTTTCCTGAAATTACTATCAGTGACTTAGGTCAAGGCTATACTTTTCAGCTGTCTGGTAAAAACAACAAAGTTTCATCTACAGAACTCAAGTGAAATAAGAGATGTTTGAACCTGTGAAGACTGGAACAACAGAAACTTCACAATAGAAAATGTAAGTTATATAGCTATACACAATAAGGCTCTTGTTAAAAAAGAAACTAAATAGACTGCTCCAGTTCAGGTTGTTCCTATGCTGGGCCTGAAGGCTTTACTTCTGTATTGTTTTAGTTACCAGCTTTGACCCAGAAGCAGGGCACTGAGAATTAGTTCATATGTGCAATAAGAAAAGAGTGAGAGCCTTAAATCTGGTTAGCAATCAAGTTTTCATATATAATTGGGTCTGGGTTCATCTCTAAAATGTTTTTTGAGAGACTATCTATTGTATTGGTGAATTCTCTATATATGTTGGAATCTAATATTTTGGAAATGAGTTTTTAGATTCTTATTATGAGTTTTTAGATTTTCAATTTTGTGTTTCCAGGCTCCTCGATTTAAAACCTCAAAGTGAGCCTCTCCTAACAGTCAGTCAATAATACCTTGACAGTTTCTAAGTAATTAAAATTCCACAAGAATTAAGTATATCTTACTTATCTAAGGCATCAAAATTCCACAGGAATAAATATCTTCAGTTATTAATAACATTGTCGCTACAAACACTAAATAACCCACAGGCACACCCTCTCTAGAATTTTATATAACGTCTAACATATTTCTTCATCTTACTGTTTAGTGTTTTGTAATTGACTGTCCTTTACAAATTCTTTAACGAAGACTAATATCAAGACATTAATCTCAGAGAGCACCCAAAATTCAGTGGAAGACCACAGAGAATAGCAATGGTTCCATCTGACATCTCTAGTTATTTTAGAGACTAACTATTTATCGTTTGCCTTCTTGTGACAAGCAGGGCCTAAATTCCAATTCCCTTGGAAGACGTTAACAAATTTGAATTTCGTTTAGAGTTAAAGCCTCAAGCAAAGGCAACATACTGTAAAATGCTGTCTGAAATATTTGCATTATATCATGTGGTCTCAAGATCACCCCTGGCAGTTGTGTAAGACTGCTCCTATTAACCCTTTATCACAAAAATTAATGGGATAGGGCAACCTGTGTCTCTATAACCTTAGCCAGAACAGGGCATTTCCACCCAGATCCAATCCCCTGTGCTTGCCACATGAAAAATATAAATGCTTATATGACCCTCTTATGTTATTAAGAAAACTAATAAGAAATGTAAGCCTATCTGGTTTTTTATATTTGAACAAGTTGTATCAGCCAGACTTCACGCAATAACGTTGCAGCCTTCCACAACCATGATCAGAAAAACCTCCACTTTATTGTTTAATTAGAACTTTCATTTCAGTTAAATGATACAGAATGTCACTCAAATTTTTAAACTCTGGGCCAGCTAATTTCAACGTTATGTATCCTATTACTTATTTCTTTTATCGTGGTGAACAATTGAACTGACTTGTTCATTATAGAACTGAAAGTAGGATGAAAGTAGGATGGTTACAGACTTACACAAATATAGTAACAGGTTGTAAACTTGTACACAGTCACACTGCAATTTATATACATTTGTTCCGTCACCCGTGGATTAATTAAAGGCAGCAATGGGCCAGCATATGCGGTACATACCTGTGTGAGGCTGTGTCAACTGTCAACGCAGCCGAAGGCTAAAGCTGGAAGGTGTCGGCAATGGGCACTGGGGCAGCAACTGCCAGCAGCAAGACCACGTCACGACTCACCACACTCACGAGTCACAGCAATCAAAGCACTGGGCAGGCCGCAGCATACAACAATCACAAAATCACAGTCACAGGCTCACAGCATACAACGACAAATTGACAATCAAACCTGAAACCACTCGACAGCTTGTGCCAAATGCTTCCAGCACCGTGGTTTATAAAGAAAATCTTGGCGGGAAGCGATGAAGAAACCGTGGTTTGTGACCCAAGGTTTTCTCATAAACAGGCAACTAAAACCGCCAAAAAAAACATCGAACCTCAACAAAAAATTCCTTGAAATGTGCATTAATCCGTTCAAGTTCGATTTTTTAGGTTCGATTTTTCTGGTTCGAATTTTTCAGGTTCGCTTAAGTTCGATTAGGTTCAACTGGGTTCGGGTTCATTCAGGTTCGACTTTCAGGTTCCGCGAACCTGAACGAATTTGAAATTTTTTTACAGGTTCAGCGAATTTCGAAACTGAAGCTTCAAGTTCGCCGAACCCTGTGACATAGGCCTCAGCTGAGCTCAGAGCTACAAATTTCTATTCCCTACTGCACCAGGAGGTCATTCCCAATCCAATGTTGAAACAGTACCCAGAAGTACTTTTCCGATCCACTGAACTTCCAGCCCGATTTGCATCAGTAAATCCACTCAATCTAATATCCTTACTCCTGGTGTACAAGAGTCCATAATCGATTGTTCCTTGTATATATCTAAGAACATGTTTCGTTGTTGCCCAATGCGCCCTCTTCGGTTCCACCATAAACTGACTTAGGGTGTTGACAACGTAACAAATGTCTGGCCTCGTATTGACCAGATACATCACGGACCCTATGAGCTGCTTGTATAAGGTGGGATCAACATCCTTGTCTTCTGATGCATCAATTTTCTTCCAGTTAGTGATCATTGGAGTAGCCATAGGTCTACAATCTTGCACCCTGAATCTCTTCAGAATTTTTGTATCATATCTCCCTTGTCCAAGGAAGATCTCCCCCTTTGCTGCCAAACTTCCAACCC
Organism: Pinus taeda; assembly: GCA_000404065.3. NCBI lineage: Eukaryota > Viridiplantae > Streptophyta > Pinopsida > Pinales > Pinaceae > Pinus > Pinus taeda. Next base: position 137,128 of record APFE031153540.1, on the reverse strand, counting down.
CGGGAAATAATGCATCTATCCCAAATCCTTCATGTCAAATTCTGTGGCTAGATTCTTCTTGCAGTCTCTGATGAGCCTGGATGATCTTGTCAGGAAGAGATCATCCACATATAATACTAGGATTAAAGGCTCATTCTCTACAAGCAGATAGTAGAGATTTGGTTTTGTGTCACTCTTGACAAATCTCATCTTCTGCAAGTAGCCATCAATTCGACCATACCATGCTCTAGGTGCCTGTTTTAGCCCATACAAGGGTTTCTTCAATCTGCATACATGAGACTTCTTCTCATATGTCTCAAAGCCTTCTGGTTGTTCAATGTATACCTCCTCTTCTATTGTGAGTTCATCAAATGAAGGGAGCTCCTTTCTACTACTAATCCGTGTAATGAATGTTTCCCAAGACATGGGGAGCCCACCAAGGATCATTTGCACAAGCTCTCTACTAGATATGATTTCTCCAATGGAATGAAGTTGGTCTCTTATTTGAGAGATTCTCATGAAGTACCCTATTATAGATTTTGACTTGGTCATCTTGATATCACGGAGTCGACTCTTCAAGGAAATGATGTGCCTGAGATTGTTGACCTCATATATCCCAATCAATTTGTCATACATCTCCTTTGACTTCTTCAACTTGGACACATAAGTAATGAGATGATCTCTAAGAGAGTCAATGATGATCTTCATGACCTTTATCTCACCCTTCTTGTACTTAGATTTGACATTGGCATTGGCATTTTTAGGAGGTTCAGCTACTTTTCCCTCTACATACTCCATCACATCATTCTCTTCAGGAGTATGATCCAATCTAGCCCTCCATGCTAGAATGTTGGAGGCATCATTCAGCGTCTCTTCAATCTTGAAGTAGGAGGAAGTCATCTTTTCCAAGTGACTTGATCACCAATCAGCAGAAGAAGTGTCTCAAAGGGGTGTTCTCAAGTCTCCAATGGCTAATATTCACCTTGGCTCTAATACCATGTTAATTTTTCCCATGTTCTATCATGTTATAATCACTTAAAACAACATAGCATTCGTTTTCATTCACCCCATTAATAGTTAAGCAATTATAGATAGAACAGTAAATAGTAATGCACAATAGAAGATAGCCAAGCACAATGAGACACAGAGATTTTTGGTCAAAGACCAGGGCAAAACCCCACAAGGGGGAAAACCCAGAATCAATTCTTGTTCTTTAGTGAATCAATGTTCAACGTGAGATACATAGTCCAATAGTACATCCATAAATCAGTCAAAGTCAAACCTTCGACTTTCCAAGTCAAAACCAATCAAATGAGAGAGTCAAATCTGGTCAACGATCAGTCTGCAACAGAGGCCGAAATCGGAAATTCGGCCTGTGGAAGATCAGTCAACCACAGTCAACAGACCCTGCAACTCTCAGTCAAACCCTGTGGACAATGCCCTGAAAGACAGCCTGAAATTTGGTCAACGCATAGAATATTCTAGTCAAAGATTCAGCTTCCAAGCACAGTGAAAATATCGGTCAAAACAGCAACAGAAGTCTCGATCAAAGCACAAGTTTGATGTGCAGTCAGCAGCCCAGAAAACAGAGATGAATTTGGTCAATCAAAGTCAAAGATTCCTGGAATATTCAGCCTCCCAAAACAGTCCAAAATCTCGGTCAAACAGATCCAATCATCTAAAGTCAACACAGATCAAAAGAGAGAGAAAATGCTCGTCAACGCAGAACTGAAAAGACTCCATATTAAAACTGAAGAAGGAGACCATATTAGTTTCTCCTCTCCAAAAACCACCTAAACAGGACTTCTTCTCCAGCATGAAAGACACCAGCCTATGCAGAAGACCTTCTGAAGCTACAAAAACCAAGCATTACTAACAGTTATTGTACTTTGAATCTCCAAAAGTTTCTATAGTATATGATATATTGCTATAATGAAATGCCTTGGATTAAATTATGTTTTCTTTCTCTGGGCCTATCTAAGAGATCAACCCAAGAAACATTTTCTACATTCATGTGAAGTGTTTTTGCCTTCCCTCTCTGTTGTTCTTTATTATTCAAAAAGCATTGTGATAAATGTAAAAGAATTCATATACGCGAATGGTCTTCCACTTTCATGTTTTAACTTCTGGAATTATAGTAGTTAAAGACTTGGAACCTACTAAAATTTGTTTCGTGAATTACAGCTGTTGGAGTTAAAATGCCTCTGGGTAGGATTGCCACCAGACACAGGAGATTATGAAATCTGTCATTCAAGGATTGCTAGATTGGCAGGGGGGACAATGTTATTAAACTGGAAGGTCCATTAGCTAGCATGGGAAAAAGTCCTTCAACGTCAAATAATTATCAAATTTTTGAGGATGTTGGAATTTACATTGTAACACTAGAAATGCCTGTGAGTAGGACCCTGGGAATTAGTGGATATGCCATTGAAGTAACAGTTTGTCATGGGCACAATATTTTGAAAAGCTCCATGGGCACACACTTATGAGGTAAATGCTTGTGGATTAATTCAAATGTCCATTGATTAATTCAATGTGGTAGCTCTGCAATTTAGGATGAATCACATGTTGCCAATTCAAAGCTAAGTACTTTAAGTGCCCTCATCTAATCCAGGAAGCCATAGACTGGTCTCATTGAGCATTCTCCTGGTAAATCTGAACGTTAGATATATTGCTTTTACCCCAATGAACTATGAAATAAAGAATACCATTACATGGACGAGTTGTTTGAGAACATTGTGTCCATGTCTTGATTGGCTGCCAAGTTGAGTGATACAGTTTATCAATTATGGGCAAAAAAAAAACAAATCTAGCAATTGTTAACAGGTTGATCCCAACTCCCATCAAGACAAATAACTAGCATACTCAAAATACACCAGGCCTATTGAATATTTCCTTCAACATAATTGGTCTTATCACACCTTGCTCATATCACCTGCCTTCATTCAGTTGGTGTGTGACAACAAACTTACAATGTTAAGAGATTGGCAAGTCTACTAAGTTAGATAGACCCAACAAAGCAACCCTACATGACCTTTCCTTTATAATAGAATCCACGACCAGCTTACAGACATTAAAAGAGTCCGGCAAAGCTATAACCTCCAGAATTGACAATTGCCTCATCCAATTATGCTGATTGTAAAATTTACTTACGTGAACTTCAACAATATTAGGAACTGTCTTTTACAACCCAGACAAACAATCAATTATATTGTGCTAAGACAAATATTCAGTTATAGCTATATGTGGAAATGACCCATATGACAAAAGAGATGAAATCGTATCAAACTTACAAGAAGTTCAATAGCCTCATAGCTGGACTTCAACAATCTTTCCAAGGACTTATTCACCAGCTCTCTGTTTGGAACTGTACTAAGAACAAATGCAATTGCACTAATCACATCTTCTTCTTCGTGGAGATGTAAATGCATTTCTTCCAGACCCTACATGGTCCAAACACATTATCAAAAAGTAGTAAAAATTGGAATGAAAAACAAAATATAGCTGAATCACATCAAATTTCAAAAGTTAGGTCATCAAAAAATATGACCAAAAGTTTATCACTTACAAAGCTAAAGCATGTGGAGAATCCAACAAAAATCAATGAGACCACAATATCCACACAGAATACAGCACCAATAGAACGTTAAAATTGGGATACCAGAGGACAAGTGGTCCCCTAAGGCTTTGATCTTTGGCCTAGGGAAAAGTGTCCAAATTTATTTTTTACTTTTTTCCTAAAGTGACTTTATAAGTGGTAAAGTCAATTTAATTTAAAAGTGACTTTATAAGTGGTAAAGTTACATTCTAATTTAAATGTGACTTTATTAAAGTGAATAAAGAATTAGAAAGCGAAAAATTGACTATGGAAATAAAAGGCTAAGTGGGTCTTTATTTAAGTGGGTGAGTTAAAAAATAGAAAGTGAGAATTAAATGCACATTTATTCTCATCCCTAGATCTAAATGAATGTCAGCCATTAGATCTTAGGGTAACCCAAAAGGTCATTTAAAGAACAAAAGAAGAGAAGAGGAAAAGATCAATTCATTCTTTCATGAGCATTTGAGAGAAAGAGGAGAGAGCAAGGAGAAAATTTCTTAGCAGTGAGAAAGTGAAGGAGAGCAGCAAGAAAACATTTCAGCAAATCTGGGCAGCAGCGTTTATTGGCACGCATCCCAAAGAAAAACCATATAGTAGGAGAAAGGCACAGAAATCGAGGAAGAGAGACAACCAGTTCTAGGCACATTTTTCGAGGCTGGCCATATAACATTTAATGTTGTTTTATTGCTATAAAAATTTATGTTTTCCCAGTTTGCTGATTGGCACGATTTTTGAGGTGGAGTTCAAGCACAGAAATCGAAATAAGTTGTAATTTGAGGTTGTTGGAATTTTTACTGTGTATTTCAGTTTCTCTGTAAAAACATTTTCAGAAATAAAGAAGAGCTCTCAAACTGGTTTTCCCCAAGAGTTGTAGGGGGTTTTTCCAAGGTCACATTGACCAAAAATCACTGTGTTATTTTCTGTGTGGCTGTCATAATTTTTGCTGTGTTTTATTTCTGCAATTTCAGCAGTTGTGAAATCTCTAAATTTGTGTTTTCAAAAAAATATTATCATTTCCAGATTTTAGAAATTTTATCATGCTTGGATTTAAAACTAAATGTATGGAGTGATAAGGAAAACTGGTAGCCGGAGTCGGGGTTGAAATTTCTTCATGGTATCGGAGCTTGGTTGGCTGAAAAGTGCAGTTTGGGACAGCAAAGTGAAAATTACAGCGAGCTGATTTTTACACAAAAAACAGAAACCTTGACCATAGATTTGAAAATTTCAGTTTTGTAGGACAGTGAAACATGTCTTTGTGTTTGAGAGTTGAAGACAAGTTCGATGGACAAAACAACTACAGTGCATAAAATGAGAGAATCTAGGGAATCTTTGAGGAAGCAAAAGTCTTGGACATTATGGTAAATACCACAAGAACCCAGTAGTAGTACCTGCTGACCCTGTACAATTGACAGAGTTTAACAAAAAGAATGCTAAGGCAAAGAGATTGATTCTGGAAGGAATCAAAGACCATGTCATTCCTCATGTGAGAGGAAAGACTTATGCACATGAGATGTGGATAGCCTTGACCAGTCTTTACCAAAGCTCAAATGAAAACAAAAAAATGGTCCTAAAAGAGAAATTGAAGGCCATTAAAATGGCTAAGACTGACAGTGCTACAGCATACCTCACAAAGATCACTTCAGTGAGAGATGAGTTGGCAGCTGTAGGTGAGATCATTGCACCCATTGAGTTGGTGAGAATTGCTTTGAATGGTCTTCCCAAGACTTGGGAGAATTTTGTGGATGGCATTGTTGCAAAGGAAAACCTTCCCAATTGGGAGAGGTTGTGGGATGATTGCATTCAGAATGAGATCAGAAAGAACCATCTTGGGGCAACCAAACAGGTCGAGGAGGATGACAATGTGGCATTGTTAGCAAGAGGCAAGAAGGGAAAAGCAAAGAAGCAAGCTTCCAACAATGGAGGCAAAAGCAAAGGTAAAGGCAAGCAAAAGAATAAGGAGAAAGACTATTCCAAAGTCAAATGCTGGAATAGTCAAAAGTTGGGACACTATGCTGTTATGTGTCTGGAGAAGAAGAACAAGAAAGGGAAAGACAAACCCATGGCAACTTCTGCAGAGATAGAGAGCTTCTCAGAGAGATTTGATCGGGAGTTTGGGTTCATAGCTTGTGAGGCCATTAGTGTAGGATCACCTGCCATACAGGTTCAGAGGGAGTGTGCATTCCCCGCTATTAGTAGAGCATCTTCTAGTATTTGGTATGTTGATAGTGGCGCATCTTCTTGCCACATGACAGGAGTCAGAGAGTATTTCTCAGAGCTTTTAGAGGGTGATACTGATATGGAGGTAGTACTTGGTGATGACAACATTGTTAGAGCAATCGGTGTAGGGACATTGACATTTGATAGGGGACCCAAACCTCCCTTGAAAGTGTCAGATGTTCTATATGTGCCTGGAATGAAGAAGAACCTGATATCTATCTCAGTACTTGAGGATAGAGGGTATGATGTGTTGTTCATGAGAGGGCAGGTGCTTATATATCCTAGGGGAACTCCAGCTTCTTCAGCTAGAGAGATTGGCGTGTGCCATGCCAGGTGTACAAGTTCTCATTCCAGCCCCTGATGGCATTGAGTAGCAGCACTCGAGACAGGACCGACAACAAATCTAGCAGTTCAAATTTGTGTGAGATTTGGCATTGCAAGATGGGACACATGTATCATGGGGCCTTGAGTACATTGCGGGAGATCACCACTGGTGTGCCACATTTCAGTTCTGATCACCTTGATGTATGCAGAGGATGTGCTATGGGGAAGTTTGCCAGATCCCCTTTTCTCAGCAGTGACAGCAGAGCGACCAAGATCCTTGACTTGATTCATACTGATGTGAGTGGTCGGATGTGTCATGTATCCTTGAGTGGCTATGAGTACTATGTTTTATTCATTGATGACCACTCTAGGAAGACCTGGATTTATTTCTTGAAGACCAAGAGTGAGGTCTTCAAGCGGTTTCAAGAGTTCAAAGCTCTTGTGGAGACCCAGACAGGTAGGAAGATCAAGGTCCTCAGGTCAGACAATGGAGGGGAGTATACCCTTGGTGAGTTTGTTGATTTTTGTTCTGAGGCAAGCATTAGGAGGGAGTTCACAGTTCCTTACTACCCCCAGCAGAATGGGGTTGCAGAGAGGAAGAACAGATCCATTGCAAGGGCTGCCAAAGCGATGCTTCATGATCAGGGGTTAACTTTATTTTTGTGGGCAGAGGCTTGCAACACTGTTGTGTACTTGCAGAACAAGAGTCCACATCGTGCCTTGGGGAATGTGATTCCGAAGGAGGCTTTTTCTAGGAAGAAGCCTGATGTTGGGCACTTTTGTATCTTTGGGTGCCTTACATATTCCTATGTCCCCAAGGAGAACAGGACCAAGCTAGAGCCCACTGCAGACAAGCGCATCTTTGTGGGTTATAGCGAGACCTCGAAAGCTTATCGGATTTATATTCCTGCGCAGAGGAAAGTGGTTGTCAGGCGGGATATGAAGTTCGAGGAGGAGAGAGCTTTCAGGAGGTCACGTGAGTTAGAGTATCCAGAGTCACCAAACCCTCAGGAGCAGCTGAGTTAGTCACAAGGATCCAGTGGTCAGGGATCAGGAGGTACATCGATTACAGTGTCAGGTCCATCATTGTGCAGTGGCTCTCAGAGTTAGATGGGTGGTTCTTCGGGCAGCATGCAGGGCAGTCCGCAAAGCAGTTCACAGGGTAGTCCACTAATGGACAGTTCGCACGGTACTTCAGCATCTACAGGCACAGGTTCAGGCATGAGGTCAGTTGACAGGCCTTCAGGAGTTCAGGCTTCTAATGATGATGAGGATTCTTTCACTCTGGTGGGAGAAGTATGCTCAAGGAAGAGGAAGCCCAAGTGGCTTCAAGATACCTTGCGCGAGGCCACATCAGTAGTTGGGCCAAAGAGACAAGTTAGAGAGAGTAAACCACCTCAGTGGTTTTGTAGTTACATGGCATTGGTAACAAGCATTGTTGACTCCGAGCCTTCTAGTTATGAGGAGGCAGCCAACCAACAGGTCTGGAGAGAGGCCATGATGGAGGAGTATTCTTTTATTATGAAGAACAATGTTTGGGAGGTAGTACCGAGGCTTGAAGGTAAATCAGTTGTTACTTCCAGATGGCTCTACAAGATAAAGCATATTGCAGATGGCAGCATCGAGAAGTTCAAGGCTCGATTTGTGGCGAGAGGGTTCTCACAGGTAGAGGGAGTTGACTATGAAGAGACCTTCGCTCCCGTAGCTCGGTATACATCTTATTTGCTCCATTATATCGATTGTAGTAGAGATGGGTTGGAAGATCCACCAAATGGATGTGAAGACCGCATTTCTCAATGGCTTCATTCAGAAGAAGGTTTATATTGAGCAGCCACAGAGGTTTGAGGTGCATGGGAAAGAGTCCCATGTATGCAGATTGAAAAAGGCACTCTATGGCCTGAAGCAAGCTCCTAGAGCTTGGTACTTGAGGATTGATACATACTTGCAACAGTTGGCTTTCACAAAGAGTGAGGTTGATCCTAACATATACTTCATTGTGGTGGGTGAGGAGCCTCTCATTCTGGTGTTGTATGTTGATGACTTGATCATCACTGGTGCAGAGAGACTCATTGAAGGTTGCAAGAGAGATCTTGCTTTAGAGTTTGAGATGAAGGATATCGGCTTGATGCATTATTTTCTTGGATTAGAGGTGTGGCAGGAGGAGGGGCATTTCTTCCTGGGATAAGAGAAGTACATTGTGGATATTTTTAGCAAATTTCACATGGAGGATTGCAAACCCATGTCTACACCTATGATAACTAACTGGAAGAAGCTTCACGCTTCAGATTCCGAGTTGGTGGACCCTACTCTATACAGACAGTTGATTGGTTGTTTGATGTATTTGGTCAATACTCAACCAGATATATGTTTTGCAGTTAACACTATGAGTCGGTTCATGTGTGAGCCCAAGAGAGTGCACTGGGTGTCTACAAAACACATTTTTCGTTACTTGTTGGGCACTGCGGATTTTGGTTTGGATTATGGACAGGGTGATGGAGTGAGACTGGCAGAGTACATAGATTCAGATTGGGCAGGTTGTGCTTCAGATAGGAAGAGTACTTCCATGTGTTGTTTTGGGTTGGGTTTGGTAGTTGTGTCGTGGATTAGTCAGAAACAACAGTCAGTTGCATTGAGCTCAGCTGAGGCAGAGTATATGGCTGCTAGTTTGGCTAGTTGTGAGGCCATATGGCTTCGCAAGATGTTATTTGGTCTATTTGGTCAGGCATTGAGACCTTTAGTAATTTATTGTGACAATCAGAGTTGCATAAAACTCACGGAGAATCCAGTTTTTCATGACAGGTCAAAGCATATTGAGATCAAGTATCACTTCATTAGAGACTATGTCCAAAAGGGAGCTGTCAAGCTTGAGTACATTTCTACAAATGAGCAGGTAGCAAACATCTTCACCAAAGCTTTACCATGGGGCAAGCATGTATACTTCAGAGACAAGATGGGAGTGGTGAGAAACACTTGTGTTAAAATTTGGGTACCAAAGGACAAGTGGTTCCCTAAGGCTTTGATTTTTGGCCTAGGGAAAAGTGTCAAAATTTATTTTTTACTTTTTTCCTAAAGTGACTTTATAAGTGGTAAAGTCAATTTAATTTAAAAATGACTTTATAAGTGGTAAAGTTACATTCTAATTTAAAAGTGATTTTATAAGTGGTAAAGTTACATTTTAATCTAAAGGTGACTTTATTAAAGCGAATGAAGAATTAGAAAGTGAAAAAGTGACTATGTAAATAAAGGGCTAAGTGGGTCTTGATTTAAGTGGGTGAGTTAAAAAATAGAAAGTGAGAACTAAATGCACATTTATTCTCATCACTAGATCTAAATGAATCTCTGCCATTAGATCTTAGGGTAACCCAAAAGGTCATTTAGAGAATAAAAGGAGAAGAGAAAAGGAAAAGATCAATTCATTCTTTTATGAGCATTTGAAAGAAAGAGAAGAGAGAGCAAGGAGAAAATTTCTTACTAGTGAGGAAGTGAAAGAGAGCAGCAAGAAGACATTTCAGCAAATGTGGGCAGCGACATTTATTGGCATGCATTCCAAGAGAAAACCATACAATAGGAGAAAAGCACAGAAATCGAGGAAGAAGGACAGCAAGTTCTGGGCACATTTTTCGAGGCTGGCTGTAGAACATTTAATGTTGTTGTATTGCTGTAAAAATTTATGTTTTCGCTGTTTGCTAATTGGCACGATTTTTGAGGTGGAGTTGAAGCCGAAATAAGTTGTAATTTGTGGTTGCTAGAATTTTTACTGTGTATTTCAGTTTCTCTGTAAAAGCATTTTCAGAAATAAAGAAGAGCTCTCAAACTGGTTTTCCCAAGAGTTGTAGGGGTTTTTTCCAGGGTCACATTGACCAAAAATCACAGTGTTATGTTCTGTGTGGCTGTGATAATTTTGTTGTGTTTTATTTCTGCAATTTTACCAGTTGTGAAATCTCTAAATTTGTGTTTTCAGAAAAATATTATCATTTCCATATTTTAGAATTTTTATCATGCTTGGATTTAAAACTAAATGCATGGAGTGATAAGGAAAATTGATAACCGGAGTGGGGGTTGAAATTTCTTCATAGAATACCTCATTATAAATACTCAAGATCTTGACTTAAGCTAGAAAAATGTTAAATAACTAACTTTTAGAGAACAATGCTTCAAAGAAGTGCTAGATACTTATTCTTCCGAATGAACAAACCCAAATTCACAGATTAGTTTGATAGCTACAACCACTCCTGTAATAGTTGGCTGTTACTATTGTAATGAAATCGTCTATTAATTACAACGACAGTGAATTGAATAAAATTTCAAACGAAGTTTGCCGATAAAATGTGGAATTCGGGGAAAAGTTACACTCAGAGATGATGCCAATTATACACCTCACGGAAAAGTTACACGGGATCCATTTCCATATTTCAGGATCCGGTTCGAGATTTCAAGATCTGTTTCCACACAACATAGATACATCACGTGCCAGTTCTTGGACGTATTTAGGCGGATCCAGATTTGGATCTGGATTAGATCCATGGATCTTGGACCCTAGAGGGCCAGATCCGGTAAACTTAGTATTTATGTATTTCAGATCTTCTGGGTGTTCTGCTGCGTTTATGAACTTTGTTCATAACATTAGACTACTATGGTTTATGTTCAATATTTCTGTCTATTTTGAAACATGACATATTTTGATACATTATCTATATTCTATACAGCAGCTAGTGTCTGCAAAACTTATTTTTATCATTTCTCATAAAAGACAAATTCAATAATTTTATCATAAAATTTTGAATATTTAATGTAATTTGCAAAGCCATTCTGATATCTAAGTGTTGTGACTTTGCTCAATCACTGCATTATGTAATAACATATTTTTGATGGAAAATCATAGTAGGATGTAAGATTGAGGAAAAAGTAGATTTTCAGCTTTTCATGTAGTACTCGCCTTAGATAAAATATCTTACCGTAACTAACTTTTATCACATAAGCACAAAAATATAGTGATAAAAAGATTGTACTTTTAGTGCTCATTAATATACCATCTCATAGCCATATTCTTCTTGTAAGTATCCAAGCATTTCTAGAAAATTTCTAGAAGTGAAATCATTTTTTACTTACTAGGATTCATAAAAAATATCCACTAAGAAGCATACAACTTTCAATCTTTTTCCACCACCTCTCATACTGTGCTAAGAACAAAGTTATAATACAAACACCAGCCATAAAATAAAGATGAAGAAACATATATAGATTCAGATGAATATCCTACTGCAGCAAAAGGTATCCCCCCATTAATTGGCTATATTCTGCAAACGAAATCTAGAGATTAATCTAAATCCGAAATTAGTAACATTATCTATTCATTACCTCTCCTATCCAAAGAAGGACTTCCAAATTTGATGGTTCAGCCAACATTTTGGAAGCATCTTCACAAACTCTGCGTAAGGCATTAGCACATGCACTGGCAGCCACAGACCGACCCAGCCCTGAAGCCAAAAATAAACTGAAAGAACAGTATGAATATACAAGTGACATCAGCCAACTCCTATTTGCATGGTTGAATGCTTAAAATGTTTTACACCAATATCAATTGACATCAATAGAAAAAAAACTATATATAGCCAAAGATCACTTCCAACTTCGGTAAATTTTCAAAGGTGTGATACTTCAGGTTTCGATCCTTACAGTAAAGGTACAATAGCCTCATGAAAAGAGCAAACCCACTTTGAGTATGAGCCCACAACTTCAGCAATTGACTTTTGCACCTGGTCAAACAACAGATCCTTAAAACTCTTTTTAGAACAAAAAAAATATGTCAATCAACATATAAGCAATGTCCAAACATATCAAATAATGGGCCCTGGATCCTTCAAAGTTTAGAATTACAATATAAGAAAGTCAAAAATGAAAATTGAAGAGTAATAAAATTAAGCTATAATCAACATAAAAGCAACATCCAAGCAGATCAAATAATGGGCATTGGACCCTTCAAATTCTTGAATTAGAATATAACAATGTCAAAATTGAAATTTGAAGAGTAATAAAATTAAGCTATAATACCCTGCTATTTAAGGTTTTACTTTTACCACAGAGTGAGAGAAGAAATTGTTATGCTTACCCAACACATAAAGCCTGTATGTCCACCAGAGGAGCTATTCGACAGAACCATAACCAACTGCATTAAGACTGAAACGTCAAAAGGTTGTGCATCTTGCAAAACTATCTCGGCCACCTGAAGCAGTGAAAAATAATATGAAGAGTATCAATTTAGTGTTCATGCATTTCAAGTACTGTTCATCAATAGCTAATATTGGAAATTCAAAGCAGTCACACAGTAGAAAATAACATATCACCCAGTAAAAGTACCAATACTTGTATATTGCAAACTACACACTGTTCAAGAAGTGCATCAGAATCTATAGAAATCCCATTAACATGTGCACAAAATACCAACAATGGCTGCCAGAATCAAGAAAGATTTGCAAAAATTAAGCCTCATCCTTAATGTCCTATACTTCAGAAATTTATCAAATGGGAGATCAGTGCTGAAGACAATTTCAAAGGTTATGGGTTTTATATTCATCAATGATAAGTTACACATCCATATAACCAAATGTAGAGGCATATGTCCATGTTAAATATCCAATGGCAAAAACAATAAAAGAGAAATTACGTTACTCACTTTAGCATCCCATAACAACCATTAAAGCAAATTTCTTCAACATAAGATAGCATGAATGTATAAAAAGAATTCTCATCAAAGGTAGTGCTTCAATCAACCATCACATAACATCAAGTGAAAGATAAAAACAATTGTACCAAGAGTTCACTACTCAATCCTTCAATAATGATTACAAGAGGTGGAGTCTTACTTTTATAACGTTCTAGGATCGAAACCTCCAATAATAAAAAAATAACACCTGAGCAAAAACTATAGATCTAATCTAGGAAGTGCATTGTGTTAAGCAGTCAAACAAACAACATAATATTCATCCACATGGTACACCCTCCTAGAAACACCCCAAAGGGACTACTAAAATAACCTAAGAAGATTGTGTCCTCATCAGACATGACCACAAGTGTGATAGCAACAAGAAGACTGTTGAATGGTGTTGTCATTGATGTGAACGTCAATGTTTCAATGCTTTTAATATACGTCAATGGATTGCACTAATTAGAAGTTCTTGTTACCCACCACCCGTGGCTGACACCCATAGGAAAAATTGTTCTCTTAGATGGTTTTCAGCCCGTAGCCAGCAGCCACCAAATAGCTCGATGTGCCACCATCTCCGCCCCCTAAGCCAGCCATTATGATTCCTCGCCCATCCATTATGATCGTATGTTTGAAGGTGGGCCTTCCAACCCCGAAGGTATGACTTTTATTATGTAGTTGCTTATTTTTGCTTACTTGTCATGGACACTTTTGAACATGGATTAGTGGGGGGCTTCGGTGGAAAGACTGGGCTTAGTTTGTACTCTTGTCCCCTTGTCCAATTTGGCGGTTAACTGTGTATCCTAGTCCTGTCGGATCTCCTTTACTGGCTACTAGCTTTAGGAGTGTCACTACATGGGAAATCTTGATTTTGGTTGTGTGGTCCCGCTTACTGACACCACATACATGACTGCCCTCTGCTCATTATAACCCCTTTTCTTTCAAATCTGGTTTCACATTTGTCCACTGGGTCCACAAGGAGTTAGCCTCCCACTCCCTTTGTCCACACTTTAGGTCAGGCCTGGAACGATGCCCCAAAGGTTGATGTAGCAGAAAAGAAAGTTAAAAGCATAATTTGGCCACTCTCAACAGGGAAAGTACCATAAAATGCAAAAAGATGGTCGAGACGTACAAATTTAGCACGTGAGCAAAAGCCATCATGAGCTCTACCCATATCATCATGGCCATCACCCTGGTTCCTAAGGCCCCTATATGAGCCCCCCTACATCACTAAGGAACCCATGATTGTCCCAACCCCTGGTGGGTGATGAATTGCCCAACCTTAAGGGGGTATCCACTACTACATCACACACATCATGCTCTCATTCCATGGAGCCCCAAGAAGTTATAAAAGAAAATCAATAAAAGGAAAAAGGAATATGAAGAAGGGTGGAAAAACAAAAGTCGAGGTAACTCATGTACCACGATTTCTCCCTCCAACATTCATACACCCAAGGGTGGGCTTCCCTCATGAGTCATTATAGCTACCCTTGTACTGTGGCATGTGCCTTGGAGCTTTCCCCTTATGCCCCACTTTGTTCTATCATTATATCGCATGTCACCTACCATTTGAAAGATGTACCATGGACATGTCACTCCCCTTGGAGGTTGAAACCACCTAATAGGGTTCTTGGTAAACATTCTTCTTGAACTTGGAGAAACTTGTACATTCAAAATCCCATTATGGAAGCGCATGCCACTATGGGGTGTCCACTTGATTCCATGAATTGTAAGCTTATTTACTTGATTGCACTAATGATTTGTTGTACTTTATTGCACTAATGATGCACCTGGACCACCTTGCCCAGTCGACTACACTCTTGCACCACACACTTGGCAGTGGATCCACAGCCTAGATGAAGATGTGTCTCACTATAGGAGATAAACAGAGTGCTTACATCATTCTTCTAGTCCTTACATATGGGAGATAGGCATCTTCGATCCATTAGGGGACGCATGAAGATGTTTTGTGCCCCCACAGCCACTTGGAGGCACCACAGGTCATTTGCCTCTATATCAAGGCGCCACCCCCTTTATCACTATGTTTGGAGCCCATCTATTCACTATGGCACATATTGTGTTGGAAATACCGAGAGGGGGGGTGATTAGCACTTTTAAATCTTTCAGAGCATTAGTTAATCTTCAATTATTATTTACGTTTATGCGGTAATAACAGTAAATAAAAGAACACAGTAGGCACAAGAATTTTAGGTGGAAAACCCCCTCTAGGTCAAAAACCACCGAATGCTTTTCTAATAAATTCTTTAATCTTTAGCCCCAATTGAAATGAAAGAAACAACTTCCTAGAATTCTAGAAACACAGTCTTCTCCAATTCCCACTGGAAGGACGCCCCCAACACCCTGGGTTCTTCAGTAATCAACTGAATGGATGCCCCAACACCCTAGTGAGACACAACTCGCCCTAGCACCACCCTACCACCCTGAAGTGTTCATAGGCCCCAACCTGTAGGCGACTTCATACACCTGCCTAGCACCTCTCTGCCACCCTATAATGACTGAAATAAGACAAGATTGTGGATTCCCAAACCAAGGACAATAATCCATGATTCAATAAGATGTACAATGATTTTCGAGTACTTGAACAAATACTCAATCACTCTATCCCCTGCAACCCAACCATGACATCATCCCAACAGTGACTCCTATACCTCCCAACACTGCCTCTTCGACTCTAGGCAAAATGACTCTTTCACATTCTTTACAATGATGACTCTTTCACAAATTACTCTTTTACAACTTTACAATGATGACTCTTTTATAAATGACTCTTTTACAACTTTACAATGATGACTCTTGGCCTTAAAAATACTTCACGATATCTGGATGGCTATCATGTCTTCAAGGATGTCCCGCTGAAATGCTTCCTTTGATTTGATACTTCTGCTCTTGAATTCTTGCTTGATGTTGTACTTGAGTCTTCTTCTTACTGCATGCAAAATTTGCCCCGCGAAACCAATCCCAAAACAAAACAAAATGCCCTTAAACTTACCTCTACCTGCAAAACACATGTAAGTGCTTAATAATGAATAAATACAAATTAATATTACAATGCGTACTTTAAGTGTGCTTGTCACTTTTGTTGTTGACTTGTTGCAGTAGTAGACAAACACTCCCACTCTTGATATAGGCCTGGACTCTATGCAAGACTATATCCAAAACTGACCTAAAGATATATACAATAAAAACTGATGACAAACCCTAGACCTGTGATGGACCAAGTTCTAAGTACAACAACAGAGACCATTCTATCAACTATGACAAGACAAGTAACATGAACTTACAACATCATATAGATTTAGCAAACTTGGTGTATCATCAAGAATATGCAGCATCAAATGCATAGTATCAAGAATAAGACATCCGAAATGTGGTATCAAAACTAACTATGACATATAGAGACATAGAGAAATAATCGAGACCCTGTATATACTTATGTTGTCCTACAAAACCATATGTCAGAGATGATACTCAAAATTCAAATGTAACACTAATCATACATACCTCGTTGTAGGAGACTTACCCTTGATTGTGGATGTGTGGTCCCTACTGCAGTGATCCTTGAATGCATGCTTTTTCTTGCCTTCTAGGATCTCAATATTGAATCTGTTGTATCTATGTAATTTTGGATCTCTAGGGTCTAAAATTTCGTCCTGTGGTAGCCCTCTAAGTCCAATTTCCAACCCCACACGTCTAATCAAAATTGGATTCTTCAAGAAAGAGTTATGCCCAATCTCCCATGATGACCTGATTATAGACTAGTTCAGTAAAGCAAACTTTTACGAAGTGCCACATGTCACTGTTGCGACCTTTGACCCTAAAAACGATACCCAACAAACTACAGTTCGTCTTCTTTCTGTCACTATTTTTGAATCCAATTCTCAAAGAAAAAGTTATGACAATTTTCCCAACGTCACCTGTTTGACATGGAATTCGAAAGCCTACAAAAACCTTAACTTCCTCGGATCATCTCTTCGAAAATATAGCAAACCAAGATTTGAAATTCAATCACGAGGTTCATCAAGATTTCAGCTCAAATGGGTTTTAATTTCAGTTTCGCAGAGAGAAAAAAATTACAGCGAAAATGCCACGATGACCTATTTGAAGCCACAAAATCCCTACTAGAGGAGGATGTGAGAGTCACTATTTATATGAATGTCTTGTGTTGAGAGGGTCCTCAACAAGTGAATGTTGGAGGGATTTTAGGAGCAAAAAAACATTATTTATTATTGACTATTCAATGATCACAACCAATTATGAGTGTCATGCCACAACCCCATAGGGTTTTAGCCCACTAACTGAGGTTACTAACTCAAACCATGAATATCTCTCAAACCGTGAAGAATTACATGGTGTACCATATATCAACGAAAACATCTTGACAATTAGTATCCATCTATAAGATCCTTGACTCAAAATAGAGTAAGTTGTCAAGTCAAAATTCCCATACAAGATCAGGGTAGCCCCTAGTGCTGCTTGGGTTGATATCAATGACAACCACTGATCACCAATCTCCCCCTTTGCCATTGATGGAAACACAAGTACTCCCCCTGTGATCATGACACCTCTTCCTACTGCCTTCTCTCCCCTTTTGTCGTCAATGGAAAAGGGTAACTCCCCCTGACAAACTGTCATCCTGCGGACCTGTACACACCTCTACTCCCCCTTTCTACTTAGTTAGATAAGAGAAGGATTCTAATGAGAAATTGGGAGAATCCCAAGCTTTTGGCGAAGATATTCAAATGCTTCATCAAGTAATGGTTTGGTAAAGATGTCAACCATTTGTTCCTTTGTGCCAACATATTCAAGCTTGATATTCTTTTTGACGATTTGCTCTCTAACGAAATGATATTTGATCAGAATGTGCTTTGTTTTGGAATGCATCACAGGATTTTTGGAGATATTGATGGTGCTGGTGTTATCGCAGAAGAAGGGAATAGGCTCATCAAACTTAACTTGAAGATCTTGCAAGGTTTGCTTCATCCAAAGAACTTCAGTACAACAAGTTGTTGTCGTGATGTCTTCTGCTTCCACTGTGGATAACAAGATTGAAGACTTCTTTTTACTTAACCATGAGACAAGGCAACCACCTAAATAGAAAGATGCTCCACTGGTACTCTTACGATCATCAACACTTCTTGCCCAATTTGCATCTATATAAGCTTGGATGACTACATCATTTCCTTTGGGATACCAGAGACCATATTTTGTTATGCCCTTAAGATATCGAAGAATTCTTTTGACGACAATGATATGAGATTCTTTTGGTGCTTCTTGGAATCATGCTACTTGTCCAACTGCCTACATCACATCTCACAAGGAGATTGTCACATATACGAGACTACCAATCATGGATCTATACAACCTTTGGTCCACATCCGTTGATGAATCTTCTTGTAACCTATTACCATGGGGGTAAGTATAAGCTTGCAATCCTCCATCTTGAATTTCTTGAGCATTTCCTTGATATACTTGATTTGATATATGAATATTCTTTTATCCTGCTGAGATATCTCGATAATGGTTAGATTGTCTTGATCCACTTTCATATAGAGATTGCTTGTCAGCGCTTCCTTTCCTAAATCTGTAATGCTTCAACTATTCTTCTCCCCCTGAACATGCAATGAAACTGTCGTCTTGTTCAAACTATTTGTCTGTCAATCGTAGACTTGTTTCATATATTGTTGCATAGACTCCTCATCTTCAAATTTCTAGGAGTCGATAAGTTGAATTGTTCATAATAGTGTGTCATTTAATGAACCGTCTTGACTCGAGTCATTAACCGAAGCAACTGTTGATTCCTCACAATCAGTTACGAATCCTGAAAGCATAATTGTTGGGACTTTATTGCTTTCTTGCTTTTCTCGCTCATCTTGTACTTGTTCATCCTATACCTGTTTTCCTTTTCAAACCTTCTTATTCTTATCGTCAAGCTTTTCATTCATGGTTGACTCCATCTTGTACTTGCAGTTACAAGCTATGTGTCCATAGTTATGACATTTGTAACATTCGATATTATTCATAGAAGATTATGTTTGGTGTCTATCTCGTGATCCTGCAAATTTTCTTCAAGGGTTTTGCTGATAATATTTGTACCTATTTGGAACTTCACAATCCCTAGCCATATGTCCAAAATTGTTACATTTGTAACATTCGTCATCATCTCTCAAATGATCAAATTTGTTGATATTACGTTGAGTTCTGGAATATCCATTTCTAAAGGATCCCCTAGTATTATATTCGTTCCAAACATACATACGACATTCTGCAGCTCTATGTCCAAACCTTCCACATGAATAACAATGACCATAAAAGATAGGTTGATACCTGGGAGGAAATCTTCTTCGATGAATTGTCTTCCAAGGTTCTTCCTGCGAGTCTTGATCTCTTGATTTAGCTAAGAGATTTCTCTGCTTGGTAGATTTTGCATATCCATTTTCTTTAATTGTCATAGAAGAACTCGAATTATTTTCGAAATTTTCTTTGTAACCAAGACCAGTCTTGTCGTTGTATGATCATTGGTTGTTGATGAGTTCATCCAAAGTCTTTGAACTATTGGCATAGTTTTGAAAAGTTTTTCCATTTTTTATTTCCTTTCGTAGAGCAACTATTTCAGCTTCCAATGCTTTTCTTTCCTTCTTGTTTTCCTTTAATTCTTTCCTGGGAGATTCTTCAATTTGCTTGTATTCTTCAACCTTGATTTTAAGGTTGATGACTTGTTCTCTTTCGGTCTTCAATTCGTCTTCAAGAGTGTTGACATGCTTCTTCTCGACTTTGAGCTCTTTGATAACCCTGATCACTTTGTTTTAAAATTCAACCTTTGTCATTTCTTCTTCTTCGTCTCCTTCTTCATCAGGTGCCTCTTGCTTATTGTGCTTGGCCATAAACAATACTCTTCCATTGAATTCTTCTTCGCTATCACGATCTTCTTCGAATGAGGAACTATCTTCTTTGGTGAAGAAACGTTTCTTAAACCATTTCTTCTTGCCTTGCTTGTTGAATTTCCTAGGACCTTTCTTTCCATTCGTAAAAACATCATTTTTGTGAGGACATTTGACTGCAAAATGCCCAACCTCTCATTTTCCATGTGAAGTAGGGGAATTCTTTATATGAGATTTCTTCTTCCTCTTCTTCCTTTTCTTCATCCTTACAACTGCAAGTTTTTGCTTTCTGAGTCTGCTTGTCCTTACCATTCTTCTTAGATGCGGCAAATGTTGTTTCTAAGTGAGATGTCCCATCCTCTTCTTCCATCCTCATTTCATATGCCATAAGAATTCCATGCAATTCATCTATGCTGAGATTGGTCAGATTTGATCTATCTTCCAAGACAGATACTTTAGGGTTAAATCTTGTTGGCAAGGTTCTGAGGATATTTCGGACAACAATTTTCATTTCAGTAGGTTCTCCCAAACCTTCCAATGTATTTGTTGTTTCACCAACACGCTGAAAGCATGCACCAATATCTTCATCTTCCCTCATTTTGAGTTGCTCAAATTTTGCCCTAAAAATTTGAAGCTTTGCTTATTTCAACATTGAGTCACTTGAATATATATTTTCAAGCGTGCCCCATACCTCTTTAGCAGTTTTGCAACTCAATACCTTAAACAAATTCGATAAGCCCACTGATAATAAGATCTTTAGCCTTTGCATCATATTCCATATTTTTCTTCCCTTATTCATCCTCGATCAATGTGAAGACTTTGTCAACAATTTCCCATACTTCGTATCCTTGTGCTAGGAAATGAACCTGCATTCTTCCACTCCAAAGTGCATAGTTATTTCCATTGAACAAAAGAACTCTATTCTTAGTATACTCCATGATCTCCTTCCAGTTGTTAGACTGCGATTGAAGGACCAAGCTCTGATACCAATTGTTGGAAACACTGAGGGGGGTGTGAATCAGTGTTCTTTAACAATTAGCACTTTTAAATCTTTTCAGAGCATTAGTTAATTTTCAATTATTATTAATGTTTATGCAGTAATAACAGTAAATAAAAGAACACAGTAGGCACAAAAATTTTAGGTGGAAAACCCCCTCAAGGTCAAAAACCACATAACGTTTTTCTAATAAATTCTTTAATATTCAGCCCCAACTGAAATGAAAGCAACAACTTCCTAGAATTCTAGAAAATCATTCTTCTCCAGCTCCCACTGGAAGGATGCCCTAACGCCCTGGTTTCTTCAATTATCAATTGGATGGATGCCCCAACACCCTAGCAAGCCACAACTCGCCCTAGCACCACCCTACCACCCTGAAGTGTTTACAGGCCCCAAACTATAGGCGACTTCATACACCTGCCTAGCACCTCCTTGCCACCCTATAATGACTGAAATAAGTGTTACGCAGTAATTTGTCATCGTTGGTCACCGTCCTTGTTACCCTTGCTTTCGCACACTGGAGGACACATTTATGGACCTGTGACCAGTGACACAACTTAAAAACACTTGCATTGGATTCTCCCAAGTATGAACTTCAAGATCCCTGAAGACACCCTTTGAAGATTAGCCCTAAAAGGCGCCCTTTTTCCATTAGCGCGGGTCCACAGTGTCTAACCCGCGCCAATGGCTCAGTTCCTCCAAAGAGGGCGCGCCCATGGACTCTCTATCACAGAACAAAGCCCGCGCCACCCAAATTTGGTCATGATTTTTGGCCAGCGCGCACTGAAGTGTTTTTTCCTCCATTACTCATGCAGTTCTCTGG
>APFE031153540.1:69784-115568 GCA_000404065.3 Pinus taeda | reverse complement strand
AAATAATAAAATAATAATATTTTAATTCGACGGATGAGATTAACAGATGTCTTGATCCTCATCGACGGTCGAGATCGTTTTGGCATGGATCACTCAAACTAGCCATTGGGATTTTTTCCTTTAAGTAGGGTGCTAGGGGTCATTTGAGAGGATCAATCTGATCTGTGAGTCTTGTACTGAGAAAGCTCTCTCTTGTAAACTTTTTCTGGTTAATAAAAGAAGACTTTGGGGTCCAAATCTGGCTTGTGTTACTCTCTACAAGTGTTGTGAGATGTTTAATTTTCTGCATATTTCATTTTTCAGCCATTAATAATAGCTTGTTTTTTAGAGTATTGTGAGCACAGGTATCTTGTTCACTTGCTAGGGTTTGAGTGTTGTTAGGGTTTCTAAAATAATGGCACGTATCTCCATTATTTTCTGAGATCTAGCAGCATTCTTTCTCTCTTTACTAATAGTTGCTTGAGCTGTGCAGAAAAACCTTTACTGAAGAATATTGGTGGGCGTTTGGGGAAGTTCTAGGCTGAACCAGCCGACTCCCACAGGCTCTTCTTTGCAGAGCCCAGCTGATTTTGGCCTTGGGTTAATTATTCAAAGTTTATCTCCTGTTTTACATGAGAGATTTTCCTTCTGTTCACAGCAGAAGTCAAGTTTTCGGATATTTCGAAAAACGTCACTGCAATTATTGTTAAATCTGGCTATCCTAGAGCTATAAATTTTTGTGATTTTAGGTTAATTTTAAATTTTTTTTTTAGTTTTGCATATATTTGCCAAGCTCTTGTTTTCTGTCTTCCAGGGTTATCGTGGCGCTGTCTAGGGTTTCTCCGGCTCAGGCACTTCTGATCTGAGGCTGTAAAAATATGCCAAAACTGTGATGGGCATCGTTTCATGCATCAGTGCACTAGCTGGATAAAGGACAACGCATTCAATCTATCAGATCAGCAAACCAATTCCATTCAATAGATCACCAGCGTACTCTGCAGCGGCAGCGATAATATAATTAATCTACGGTTCGAGAGTGAAAAGCATTCAGCTCATTCATAAACCCTACATAAGTTTCCTATCTAGCACGCTGCCGCATAAAGACCTGCCATCCAAACTTGTTTTGATTGTGCTTAAAACATCTAAGAAGCCCTCGTTCCCGCTGAAAAACTCTGTCACGTGAAACGCATTCATCATTTCCAGCTGCGTCCTTTCCATTACTTCTCTGCGTGATTTTCCGGGTGGAGTTCGATCCCATTCGCCGACGGTTTGCATTCATTT
Organism: Pinus taeda; assembly: GCA_000404065.3. Lineage (NCBI taxonomy): Eukaryota > Viridiplantae > Streptophyta > Pinopsida > Pinales > Pinaceae > Pinus > Pinus taeda. The sequence goes on along the minus strand of APFE031153540.1, from coordinate 114,308 downwards.
ACATTTTTGTTCCGGGTCAGCAATATATCATATCCCATCAACTCCAGGCCCGTCGTCCTTCCCGACGTCCGTCGCCAAGCTTGCACGTTGCTCCTGTTCGTTTCAAACGTATCTGCACACCACAAATCGAGTTTCAGGTTCAACGTCAAACCTCCCCTTCGATCCATACCGGCCGCTGCTCGAGGGACTATTCCAAACGATTGCAGTGGAAATCTCCGCTTACCTGCACTGGAAATCTCGTGGGCGTAACTACGAATAAACAGCAAATCGTTGAGGAGCAAGGTAAAAATTTCAGGTAAACCTTTGGTTTTTGTCATTAACGCATAAATTTTACGAACATTGTCATACGATTTTTCAAGTAGCGTAAGAGTATTTCTAGCCTGAAATCGGTTTATTTGGTCACGTTCACGGGTATGCATATGCGTTGTATTTTTGGTAGCGTAGGTTTGGATTTCGTTGGTTTTTTTGTTTAGATTATTTTTTTTTTAGTTTCATTTTTATATATCCATATGTTATGTTAGTTTAGCATTCAATGTTTATGTTATTTTATTTTGATTAATAAAATTCATAAAAAGGTTTTCTTTGTCTTAGGGTTTTTGCTATTAGGGTTTTAGATTTTAGTTTTCATTTTTTAAGGTTTAGTATAGAGTTAAGATAGCTTTTTATTAGTTTAAATTTTGTTCTAAAAAAATAAAAAGTAATAAAAAATCATAAAATAAAAATATAAAATAAAAAATCATAAAAAATTTCTTTTAGGATTTTAGACTTTAGTTTAAATTTTAAGTCTTGTTTTAGTTTTAGAATTTTACTTTGTCGGAAAAGCATAAAAAAGCATTGCGGAAATACTTTTGTTTTCTTAAGCCTGGAAAATTTATCATGGTTTATATTTTTGTTGAGGCTATAATGTTGATATGAGATTAACGTTCATCTTTATGAGATTTGGCATGCTTAAACATAATATCTGGTTGATGCGCTAATTTACATGGTCATATCTTTCAGAGTTTATTTCCTTTTAATTTGCCTAATCATTGTTAAAAGTGTTGTGAATTTACTGATATCTCATATTTTCGAAAGTAATTTGATGTTAAATGATTGTTGTGCATACTCTACATTCCTGCAACGTCTGTTAAGTGATCATTTTGACACCAAACCCATAAGGCACTGGTCCATTAAATTAAACAAAACTACTTAGTGCTTTTCTCTTTCGTGTCTCCCAAACCAACTGGTTCGCAGTTGGTGATCCTTTCCTTTCAGGGTCTACCCCCCTTAGCCGTAGGAGACAGGCTTAAACGGAGAGATCGGGGATCAGAGTGACAGCCCCCGGTCTGAGCGTTGTCGTGACAATCCGCGCGACAACAGACCCTTTTACAAAGACTCTTTTACAATGATAACTCTTTTATAAATGACTCTTTTACAACTTTACAATGATGACTCTTGGCCTTAACAATACTTCACGATATTTGGATGGCTATCATGTCTTCAAGGATGTGCCGCTGAAATGCTTCCTTTGATTTGATACTTCTACTCTTGAATTCTTACTTGATGTTGTACTGGAATCTTCTTCTACCCGCATGCAAAATTTGCCTAGCGAAACCAATCCCAAAACAAAAAAAAAAAAAAATACCCTTCAACTTACCTCTACCTGCAAAACACATGTAAGTGCTTAATAATGAATAAATACAAATTAAAATTACAATGTGTACCTAAAGTGTACTTGTCACTTTTGTTGTTGACTTGTTGCAGTAGTAGACAAAGATTCCCACTCTTGCTATAGGCCTAGACTCTATGCAAGACTATATCCAAAACTGACCTAAAGATATATACAATAAAAACTAATGACAAACCCTAGACTTGTGATGGACCAAGTTCTAAGTACAATAGAGACCATTCTATCAACTATGACAAGACAAGTAACATGAACATACAACATCATATAGATTTAGTAGACTTGGTGTAGCATCAAGAATATGTAGCATCAAATGTGTAGTATCAAGAATAGGACATCCGAAATGTGGTATCAAAACTAACTATGACATATAGAGACATAGAGATATAACCGAGACCCTGTGTATATTTACGTTGTCCAACAAAAACATATGTCAGAGATGATACTCAAAATTCAAATGTAAACACTCGTCACACATACCTTGTTGTAGGAGGCTTACCCTTGATTGTCGATGTGTCGTCCATACGGTAGTGATCCTTGAATGCATGCTTTTTCTTGCCTTCTAGGAGCTTGATATTGAATCTGTTGTATCTATGTAATTTCGAATCTCTAGGATCTACAATTTTGTCTTGTGGTAACCCTCCGAGTCCTCTTTCCAACCACATACGTCTGATCAAGATTGGATTCTTCAAGAAAGAGTTATGCCCAATCTCTCACGTTGACCTGATTATAGACTTGTTCAGTAGAGCAAACTTGTACGAAGTGCCACGTGTCACTGTCGCAACCTTTAGCCCTGAAAACGATACCCAACAAACTAATTTTTGTCCTCTTTCTATCACTATTTACAAAATTTGAATCCAATGCTCAAAGAAAAAGTTATGACGATTTTCCCAACGTCACCTGTTTGACATGGAATTCGGGAGCATCCAAAACCCTAACTTCCTTAGATCATATCTCCAAAAATATAGCGAACCAAGTTCTGAAACTCGGTCACGAGGTTCATCAATATTTTGGCTCAAATGGATTTTAATTTCATCTTATGAAGCTTCGCAGAAGAAAAAAATAAATAAATAAATAAAATAAAATAAAAAATAAAAAATTATAGCGAATGCCACGATGACCTGTTTGAAGCCATAAAATCCTTGCTAGAGGAGGATGTGAGGGTCACTATTTATATGAATGTCTTGAGTTGAGCAGGTCCTCAACAAGTGAATGTTGGAGGCAGTGTGGAAAAAGTCCCGAAAAAAACGGGATTTATTCCTAAAATTGTGATTTTTTGGGCAAAAGGATTAAATCAGCTGATTTTTTGGCGATTTTTTCATAAACGAAAAAATCGCGATTTTATCGAAATAATCCCGATTAATTCGCGAGTCGATGGAAAAAATCGGCATGAAATTTTTTTCGTGGATAAAGAGCCGCAAAGGGTTATTTCAGTTTAGTTTTTGCTGTGCGTTTTCATTGCCTGCTGTTTTGGCTGCTGTGGAGAACCGAGAGAACGAGGGTTACATTCCAAATTGGCAAATCCACCTTCCGTTTGCAACTGCCATTGCGTGGAGAGGCGCTGGCAAGGTATGTAAATAGTGACCTCGTTGATAGCATTTGCCAAGTATTCAACTGTTCAACATTGCCGGTAGTAACACCTGCCATACTGTTTTAAGTTCAAATGACATGTACATAACCCAAAAAGATTGAAATCAAATGTAAATCCTTTTCTGTTTATTGCTTTTCATTTCCCTTTACATTTAACAGATTCATGGAGTCACATTAATGCCTATGAATCTGTTAGTGGGAATCCATGATAGACTACAGCTGTAAAGAAAATTTTAACTTTTAAAAAGAAGCCAGTTAAAAACATTTTCGCTGTAACAAGAGGCAACATATTAAGCATAACTTATATGATAACTTATATTCTTATCATTTCCTGAGGTACGTTTGATTATTTCCAAAAAAAAAACAAAAAAACAAAAAACCAGTGTCTTACAGTGCTAATTCAAGAGCAGAGGTTAAGTAATAAGAAGTATTCGTGGAGGTATGCCCTATCTTAATATATAACCCTGAAGCTTATCACTGTAATCTTTGAGAGGAGTCGTTCTATTGAAATTTGAACTTGGGCAGGGATTTTAATATTTTATTGATAGCAACCTAGTCTTGCAAAAGGGGTCAATTGTCAGCATTAAGGGTTTCACAGTTAGTTGTCTCATCATCATGCAGCAGTAAGGGTTTCAAAACTTTCATCCACATATCATCTTACAGCGGTCTAGCAGTAAGGAGTACATTGTCTTATCATTGAAGTTCTACAGTCATTGGTTTCTTCATTTGCAGTAAGGGCTTTATTATCATGATCCCATGCCAGTAAACGTACCTCTACCAATTAGCCAAATTTATTCACAGTAATTATTTAAATAAATTCAAGAAAAAACTTATGATAACCAATTAATTTTTAATTCAAAATTCTTTGATGATTATGGCAAATCAACAAAAGTCTATTCAATAAGTTTTGCCATCCACCTTAAAATATCTGAAGGAAGACTTCATTTATTTCATCCACATATTTTAAAGGCTTATTAAACAACCAAGCAACCTGTCCCTGTTAAATCCATTGTTTTCTTCAAAAAAAATCTCTTCTTCTTACAGTGACATTTTGTTCTATCATTAAATTGATGGACCATTGCTACTATTTTGATGGATCATTGCTAATTTAATTTGTTTCAATTTTTTTTGTGCCCAGGTTTAAACTTTAAATTCAAGCTCAAAGTTTAAAACAAAATGCCAAGGATTTTGGATTCTATGTGGGAGTTTGGTGAGCCTGATGCTACACCAGAAACTGGCGGGGTCAATAGAATGTATTTGACTTGCAAGTTGTGTGGCAAGCATATGTTAGGAGGCATCAATAGATTAAAATTCCATTTGGGGCAAAATGTTGAACTTTGCTCAAAACCAAGTTCAGAAATCATCCGACGGGCCATTCAATCATTGATGGATAAAGAGGAGGCAAAGACACCAGGGCAGCACTAAGAAACCAACTTGTAGGGGGCTCAAGAGTGGGGGGAATTGAGAATGGCAGTGCTTCTACAGCAGCATCACCTTCTTCACCCATGGGTACTCATCCTTCTATCTCATCTTTTTTTGTTCCTAGAACAACAACTGGTTCATAACCTGGGAACAAATCATCAATGAAAAAAAGGAAAAGGCAGAAGCTGACAGGTTGGTCAGTAGGTGTCTTTTATGGAGTGATGTTCCTTTCAACATTGCCAAGACAAACCCATTCTACCAGCCTATATTTGATGTTGTTGTTGTCATTGGCCCAGGTATAAAGCCCCCACTTTTGCAGAATTGAGAGGGCCTCTTCTTCAAGATGGAAAGACTAATTGCATTGCTAGATTGGCAGAGTTTAGGGTGTCATGGGAGCACACTGGATGCACAGTCATGTCAGATGGTTGGACTGACCAAAAGGGTAGGACCCTTCTTAACTTCTTGGCTAGTTGTCCCAAGGGGACAATGTTTATGAAATCTGTTGATGCATCTGCACACATTAAAGATGCACGTTTATTATGTGAGTTGTTGGACATCTTCATTCAGGAAGTAGGCCCAAGCAATGTTGTCCAAGTCATAACGAACAATGTTGCAAATTATGTTGCAACTGGCAAGATGCTTATGGAAAGGTATCCTAACTTGTTTTGGACACCTTGTGCTGCTCATTGCATTGACTTGATGTTGGAGGATATAGGTAAGATTCCTACTGTGAGGGATATTGTTGAATCAGCCAAGAGCATAACAAAATTTATATATAATTATTCATCTGTGCTTAGCTTGATGAGAAGATTCACCAACAACAGAGAGTTGGTGCGGCCTGCCATTACACGATTTGCCACTACTTTCATTTCTCTTCAGTCTCTGTTGAATTCTATGTGGGAGGTGAAGAGCATGTTTCTCTCAGCGGAATGGCGTTCTTTATCTATTAGCTGCAAATCGGAGGGAGAGGGCATATGCAGACTAGTTTCATATGATCAGAGCTTTTGGGCAGGAGTAGAGGAGGTGTGTGCCATTTCAGAACCTTTGGTAAAGGTTCTTCGGTTCGTTGATGGAGACAAGCCCGCAATGGGCTACTTGTATGCGGCCATGGATAGGGCCAAAGAAGCCATTCATGCTTATTATGCAGATAAGGGAGACGAGGGGTTAGAGAAACAGCAGGTCATATGGAGAGTGATTGATCAGCGATGGAACAATACCCGCCATCGCCCATTCATGCTGCAGGTGTCTACCTCAACCCTGCATTTTCTTATGCTTGTGGTTTCAGATTTGATGCCGAGGTGATGGATGGATTCTTCACTTGTGTCGAGAGGATGGTGTCATCTGAGCAAGAACGTGAGGAGATTTCTAAACAAATGGAGGTCTATAAGATGGGAGGTGGCACATTTGGTTTTAACATGGCTATTAAGAATAGGACAACCAAAATGCCAGGTAAGCTTCAGTTTGTTTCAAACTTTCAAGTTTAGAATTTCAATGTTTTTTTTATGTTTCTCATTTTTCTTTTAACTTGTAGATGCTTGGTGGACAAGCTATGGTGCCAGCAGCCAGAGTACCCCATCTCCAAAAGCTTGCCATTCGAGTGCTCAGCCAAACATGCAGTTCCTCTGGGTGTGAGCGCAACTGGAGTGTATTTGACAAAATACACTCCAGAAAGCGCAACAAGTAAAAACTAAAAAGATTTCAAACTAAAATTTTTGAATTCATTTGATTAATTTTAATATTTAAATTTTCTAAGTACTAATTTACAATCTATGACCCTAATACAGATTGGAGTCCCAACGCCTCAATGACATGGTCTACGTCTACTACAATCTTCGATTGTGGGTGAGACAGCTTCAGAAACCTACTGATGTGGAAGCCATCTCATTGGACAATATTGATACCACCTCTTCATGGAGAGTCGAGACTGAGAGGCCGATCTTGGACTCGATCCGAGATTGGTTAGGTGTGGATCTAGAGGATGTAGCAGTTGCAGAGGAGGGAGAGCCAGAGATAGAGGAGGAGGAGGCGGAGCAACATCAGGGTCAGGAGGCAGTAGCAGAGCTGGATGAGGATGCTAAGGAGGAGGTGACACCATCTAGGATGGGCCGTAGCAGCAGCGTAGCACAGAGGCCACCTCTTCCATCGGCTTCTAGAGGACGATTGAGTCCATTTGATTTTGTATCCCCAGGGGCAAGGTCTTCTTCCTCTAGAGGAAAAGGAAAAGCCATTCCCTATTCCCGTAAAAGGGGAAGAGGATCTCAGTGACTGATTAGTGATTACTTGATGACTTTTAGATGACTCATGATGTACATTTATTATATTTTTTGTTGATATTTTGACTCTTGAGAGTTGAGACTCAGATAAGACTCAAAATTCAAGAGTTGATTCACTATTTTGATATGTGATGTAGCACTAGACTTCATATACATATTATATATTAGCTTTCTTTACATGTTTATGTGGAAATGCATTTATTTGATGTTGTGGATACTCTAGATGTTAAAAAAAACTAAAAAAATGAATAATTTTGTGTTTTTTAAATTTTGCCGACTTTTTGCCGTCTTTTTCAAAAAACTCTCAACTTTGCCGAGTTTTTCAACTTTTGGACCCTTGCCGAATTAATCCTGACTTCGACTTTTTCCACACTGGTTGGAGGGATTTTAGGAGCAAAAAAACATTATTAATTATTGACTATTCAATGACCACAACCAATTATGAGTGCCATGCCACAACCCCATGGGGTTTTAGCCCACTAACTGGGGTTACTAACTTCAAACATGAATCTCTCAAACCGTGAAGAATTACGTGGCGTACCATATATCAACAAAAACATCTCGACAAGCAGAATCCATCTAGAAGATCCTTGACTCAGAATAGAGTAAGTTGTCAAGTCAAAATTCCCATGCAAGATCGGGGCAGCCCTTGATGCTGCTTGGGTTGACATCAATGACAACCACAAATCAACATATTGGACTCCACTAAGCCTCTTAAATGGCCCTTCGACCTATCGTATTTATCATTTTCCCTCTTAAGAGGCTTATTGTAGTATTATGGAGCTATCTTGGTGGGCTTGTCACCAATTAATGTTATTTTAAACATTATATTATTAGTTGGTGCATCATTAAGCCTAATTAGGAAAATCGAACCCCTTAAAGGAGGATATATATTGATGTGATGATCATTTCATATGATCATCACTTGGGTTTTGGATCTTTATCTCATCTTGAGAATTTCACTATAGCTATTGAAGGACGAATTAGATATCTTTAATGCATTTTGATCTAAGTTGCACGAAACGGGGAAACGGGGAAACGAGACGAAACGCGGAAGCGAAACGAAACGCGACCTCCCCAAATTTTGGAAACGGGGAAACGCGAATATATATAATAATATTTTATATATATATATATTATAAACATTTAAAAATTATTAATATATATATGTGCAATTAAAGCATTAATGAATTATGATACATTTACTTAAACATTTTAACATTAAGATTAAATTTACATCACAATGATCACATTTACTCATGAGTCATGAGTCATCACATAATGAAAATAAAAATATAGGAACTGGAAAATCCAAAATCAGCCTTTATTTATATTAATATATGAGGCCGCAAGTACAATAAAGACTATAAGGCTGCAAGTCTCAAGAACTATAGAGACAAGTCACAAAAGACTAAGCCTCATCATAACAATCCTCATCAAAAATAGAAGCAGCAGAATGCTCAAGAGTGGATGGTGGTGCTGAAGAAGATGATGCACCAACTCCACTTCCAGAATCCTCCTCAATATTCAGGGCAGCAAGAGAGAGCTCCAAATCAGGATTTTTTGCATCCACATCCCATTCTTTAGAAGGACCACTGTTGTATTCTGGACCCCTACGAGATGCAAGGCGAAGGTTGAAACTACCCGGAAATGCCAGAAAAGAGAAGAGAAATATGGCTGTAGCTGAGGCAAATCTGTTGCTACAGAAATCTCTTGCTGAAGTCTCCTTCTCTTGCTGCTGAAATCTCTTTCTCCCACTGCTGAAATCTCCCTTGCTCAATGCTCAAAACACCAGCTACTCTCCCTTGCTCAATGCTCAAAACAACTGCCAATCTCCCTTGCTCAATGCTCAAAACAACTGCCAATCTCCAAGAGAAACTCCTTGCTGAATAGTGTGATGAGAGAATGAGAGGCACTGCTATTATATAGCTTTCGAAATGGATTCTAGATGTCATTAGAAACCCTAAACCTAATTAGAAACTAATCAGCAAAAAAAAATTAAAAAACACAACTTAAAAAACCGGAAACGAGGCCCGTACGGCTTGGAAACTCGTTTCCGTACGTACGGGCGCGTTTCCGTTTCGGGAAACGCGCCCGTACGTACGGAAACGAGTTTCCAAGCCGTACGGTACGGGGAAACTCGTTTCCGTTTCGTTTCCCCTGGGAAACGACCCCTAGGGGCACGTTTCCTGCAACTTAGATTTTGATGTTTGGAAATCTTGTCTTGGTCTTGGAGCTTTGATTTTTGTCTCTCTTGATGATTCGATGATTTCGATATTCTTGTAAGTGCCTTTTTCATGATCTATCTCGTTATTTATGTCACATGTATAATGTAAGAAAAATTTCGCTCATGAAGATGGAGTTGTTGCCCTAATGCAAATGTGAATTTGTTCAATCTTAACCTTGTGAGGGTTTTTCATATGTTTCATGTTTGGTATAGTGAATGAATGTCCTATGGATATATGATCTTCTTAATGGCCTCGATAAGTCATCAATTGCAACATCAAAGAAGTATAATTTTCCTAGTAATCTAATTGTTGCCTTTAAGGTTATGCGAAATTGTTGGGGAAATCCTTGATTGGGTAAAAGAAACTCTAAACATTGAAATCTCATTGACTCCATTCTCCCAATAGGCTAGGCACTGGTCTAGTCCTTGGTGATCACCAAAACGAAAGCTTTTTCACCTCACTCCTCCTTTTCTAAGCCCTAACCCTAGTGTCCCCTAGGGCATCACACGAAATCATTTGTAGCCATCCAAAATTGATGAAATTTGGTCTAGAACTGCATTGGTGTGTCCTTGAGAGGTCCTCCAATTTTGAAGCCATTCCGACAATTGAATCTTAAGTTATTCCAAGCCCTAGCTCGAAGATAATTTATCTCTAGGTTTCCTCTGGTTAGTGGCTTCTTCATTGATCATTGCATTGAAAATTCAAGTCAAATTTTATCTCTTTGATCCTCCCCTTCTCCCTCACTTGGTCAAGTACTTTGTCAAAGGTTTCACCCCAAACCCTTGACCTCGTTTGTGTTAGGTTTTGTAGCATCGGATGTGCTCTAGCTACAAAATTTGGTGGAGAGGCTAGAATACATGTATTCTCCAAAACCCAGAAATCGTTTCTATACATTCCACCTAGAGATGACTTAATTAAAATAATTAATCTTTTTTTAATGGTGCCTAAGTCTAAACTTAGGAAAATTGATTAATTAAAGGGTATAAATTAAGTCATGGTGAGAATCTTCGAAGCAAACGTGGATCGAGTTCTAGTTAATCTTAGCCATCGATTATGTTTTGATCTTGGTTGTTAATGTCTCAACGAGAGTTTATAAGAAGAAATTCGATGGAGGTTGGGGAACACACTTGAGATACCAAGGCAGTTACTCAATTGCCCAGGCAGATTGATTTTCTTAGTCGCTGAAGTTCAACAAAGGAGATAGAGCCAATGGGTGAGTTGCAAGGGAGAGAGAGGGCATCAGAAGTGGTCCAGGAAGTGCAAGACGGATTTAGGAGGACACAACGTGAGGAGAGAGGGAGAGACGCAGAGCACTACGCAGTCACTGCCCAAAGGGTGATGCAGAGACACTTGGATATGGGCAGGGGGTCCATCTCGGGGCCAAGGAGTGTTTTAGAGAGTGAGAAATTTGTTTCTAAATTTCTCTCAGTATTTTCCTCTGTTTTGTTGTAGGAATTCTTGTACTTGAATTACTGCTAAAGAATTAATAAAGAAACCCTCATCTGTTGCACCGGTTTTCTCGCATTGGATTTTTCCGAGAATTGTCCAAAAATAATGGTGTCAATATCTTTATGTGTGTTCTAGAGTTTCTCTAAATTTTTAGTATTTATTTTCTTCCACAATATTTGTTTTGTGAAAGCTGCAATGTATATGTCTCGATATTTGCCATAGAAAACTGCAAATAATTTGTTTAATTAATTTAACAAATAGAATAAATATTATTAGTCGTTGCAATAGGATTCTGAGTTTCAGAATTTTCACAGTTTGGGTCCACTAGGGTTTCTTTATGGTTTCGCAACTTATCACTCCAATTCCACAACGATTGCTTAGAGAACCCTATTCTCCTAGGATTCTTAGCACCAAAGTCAGTGTAGGAACTTTCATTAGGCTAATTGTTAGTCCTACACCTCATATAAATAGAGGAGAGGCTCATTTTTTTAGATCATCATCACTTGTGACATATTCGGCCCTCTTAGAGATTTTGGCCTTCTTGGATTCTTGTGGAGATGTGATTTTATGGTGAATTTTGCTACTTGGAGCTATTTCTTTAGCATTGGAGATGTTACTTCGAATCAATAAAAGATTGTACATACATTTTATCTTGTAAGTAAGCCTTAGATTTGATAAATATTTATTTTTGTGTCTAATGTATGGAATGATTTGTTATCTAGGGTTTCTATTGTGCTAGTTTTTATTGAAGATCAATGTGTGGAACCTAGATAATGACATTGTATGCATTAGTCATATACAGAATGTGATTGGCAATCCCTTTGGTATATCATTAAACTAGCTCTCTAAAGTGACCTTGATCACACACAAATCTTACCTTAAAACTCATTTTCACTCTCTTTATCTCGTTTTTGGCTATCAAGCTACTAGTTAGAGCAAGGGCACAAATTGACGTAGAGTGGGAATTTTGGCTTGGGAAAGGATTCAACATTGGAAGGAACCTTGGTTGCCTCAAAATCAAATCCCCTTAGTGTTGAAATTTCTAACTCTGACACATCAGAGATTCCTATTGCATTATCTAGTTTATTTCACCTACTTGTTTATTCATTAACAAGTTGTTTATCCATATAAACAACTTAAAATAAACACAAATGCAGTCTCAACTCATACACAGATCATTAACTGAAATAACAGACAAACACACAAGGAACACCGTTATTTTTGAACAATCGTCCACGAAAAACCCAACTTGGGAAAACCAATGCAACAGTTCTAAGGGTTTTATTATTATGCAGATTTCTTGAGTACAACTAGGGTGCCAAACTGGCTTACCCAATAGAGATTTTTACACAACAGTAATACCTCTTCTCGGAGATAGATATTCAGCACGTTTGCGCCACGAAAATCCTTTCAGTGCTTCACCAAGGCTCTGCTTAGCCTAGCTAGCCTCTGCGTAGCTCTGGAACCCCCTACGTCAGCCCTCTGACTCTCTGCGTCATCTCTCTCGCCTTTTGCATCACCAATGCAGGCCCTCAGCCTCTGCGCAGCCTTTGGCTGCCTCTGCGTGGCTCCTATTGCCTCTATGTAGCCTCCTCAGTCACTGCGCTGACCCTCTGGCACTATCTTTGCCTCTATGCTATGTACTCACTGCCCCTCGCTGCAACTCAGATCACTTGTTCGAATTTCCTTAACAAACCCTGCTCCAAAAAATTGAACTAACTGATCAATCTTGGTGTATCTCCAACTAACCCTTAAGCCTCCTCTTATACTTTTCCTGTTGAGTCTTCAACGACTGAGATTAAGTCTCTAATCAACGGCTAAGAGATTTGGCTTGATCCATGTCATTTAAAACCTTCTCACCCAGTTTTATATTAATACCCATTAATATTATAATTTTCCTAAGTTTAGACTTAGGAACTCCATTAAAAATATTAATTATTTTAAAATCTCTCTAACTGGGTGGAATTTCCCCAGACCAATTCTAGGTCTTGGAGATCTCATGTGCTTTGTGCTTTAGCCTCTCCACCAATTTTCATGGCTAGAGCACATCCGATGCCACCACAAATCAACATTTAGGGTCCAAAAAATCCATTCGAAGGTTGAATTCTTCGCCCTAGGTAGATTTTACCCTAGGAAACCCTAGCTTGCCGTAGGCTTCAACTTGGTGGCTTGTTAAAGGTTTCTTTTTCCATTTGGCTACCAATATTCATTGTTAAGAAACCTTTTCTTGTCCTCTTGATTTTAGGTTGTTCCATTTGGTTTGCTATTTCTCAAGCCCTAGATCATTAGTGCCCTAAGTACGCCTTAATAGAGGATGTGAACTGCCCTTTTTTTAGTTTATTGAACCTTGTCCTTAAGAAGTGTTGTCCTCTATAAGCCTCTCTTGTTACCTTATTCCTTGAACTTGACATACCAATAGGCGACTTATCTAAAGGGAAGCCTCCCAGTGGCGAAAGTCCACAAAGAGCACGAGGTAGTGACCATGCTAACAGTGGGCCACACCTCATTGTTGTCCCCCAGTCTAGTTTTTGCATTGTAGGTTACCCCTTACAAGACCTACTAGATTTTGAGGCAATAAATCCCACTAGTATGGAACCGTAAATGAACAAATCATGACATGCCAGAAGACAAATTGGTTAGGGACTTACCAACACACTCGCAACACATGACATTAGTATGCCTACAAAACAAATAACTGTTGACAAGACATGTAGCCACCACCTGTGGGTAACCCAATAGGCGAATTTTTCTCCTAGATTTGTCTTCAGCCAGCAGCCACCTGATAGCTCGATGTGCTACTATTCACTACCACTTGAGCCAGCCATTATGTGCCCTCACTCACCTGTTATGATCGTATGTTTGAACGGGGGCCATCCAACGCCAAAGGTATGATCTTTCATTATTTAATTGGGTGTTTATGCTTTCTTTTCTTGGAACATTTGGGCATGGATTAGTGGAGGAATTCAGCAGAAAGAAACGGCTTTAGCTATACTCTTGTTTCCTTGCCTCAACCATGGGGATTAATCTTGTATCCTAATCCAAAGGGATCTCCTCTATGGGCCATTAGCTTGAGTAACACTACATGGAAAACCTTGATTTTGGTTGCATGCTCCCACTTCCTGATACCACATATCCAACTTCCCTCCGCTCAATACAAGCCCTTTTCGCATTCTCCCCATCTAGGTCCACAATGTGTTAACTTCCTCATCCCCTTGTCCACACCTTGGTTCGGGCCTGGAATGATGCCTCAGAGGTTTATGCAGCTAAAAAGAAAGATAAAAGCATAATATGGCCACCTACAACAAGAAATGTACCACCAAATGCAAAAGATGGTCGGGACAATAAATTTAGTGCTTGGGCAAAAGCCAAACATGAGCTCTACCACCTATCATTATGGCCATCACCCTGGTTCTTAGGGCCCCTATGAGAGCCCCCTGTATCATTAAGGAACCCATGATTCTCCCAACCCTTGGTAGGCAATGAACTGCCCCTCCTTAAGGGGGTAATCACTTTTATATCTTACATATCATGCTCTCATCCCCCGAGCCCCGAGCAACAAAATGAAGAAAATCAATAAAAGGGAAAAAGGCATATGAAGAAGGGTGGAAAAACAAAGGTTGGGGTAGCTAATGTACCATGATTGCTTCCTCCTTACATTCATAAACCAAGGTGTGGGCCTCCTATATCATAGCTACCCTCGTACTATGGCACATGGCTTAGAGCCTTCACTATTGCCCCCACTCTATTCCATCACTATTTCACATGACACTTGCCATTTGATGGATGTATCATGGACCTATCATCCCCTTAGAGATTGAAACCATCTAATCGGGTTATTTATTAACCTCTCTTGCCAAGGAAGGAAACATTTGGGCATGTCTAAAGCCCCATTTGAAAGGGCATGCTATTATGAAGTGTCCACTTCTACCCTTGATTAGCGAGATTACTTACTGAATTGCACTAATGAGTTATTGTATTGGAAGGTGAGGAGAGGCATTGGATCTTATACAAGATTGCAGGTGGGTTTTTCATCCTGGAATTGGTCTCCCTATATGAGATCCAAGCACTCCAGAGGGCTTATTCAGCACCACCACATGCTTGTTCATGGCCCAGTATTACAAAGATGATAATGCACTTGGACCACGTTACCCAATCGGCTACATATTACACCTGACACTTGGAAATTGATCCAGGGCCTAGAGGAGGTTATGTCTTTCCTAGGGAAACATGGGAGGGCATGTGCCATCTTCTAACCCTCATTGATGAAGCATTGACTTGGGCATGACCCATTTGAAGATCCATTTGGAGCCCACAGGGCCCAAAATGGAGTTTGGAGATGTTTTGAAGCAGTTGAAGGGCAGCCCCCTCTTATTCACCATTTTTTAGGCCCTCATTCTCATCAATGCTACCCTTCTAGGTCTCCACGTCAGCCTAGCATGGCCCTAAGAAGGCTTATTCAATTTATTTTATGAGCTATCATGGTTGGTTTGTAGCCATGGGTGGGTTCCTAGATATTTTAGGCATTGGATGGGCTTTTATTTTTATTTTTGAACTCTTAGATCATGTATAAATAGATGAAGCCTAGCCTCATTCAAATCATCACACTTCAGATTTCCGACTAGCTCATTAGAGATTTTCGGTGTTATGAATAAATAAGTCATAAAAATTAATATAATAATTAAAAGATTAAGTAATTAATTAATTAACATTAATAGGAATTAGTTATGTAATGAAAGGTCAAAATGTTGATTTGGGGTAGCATCGGATGTGCTCTAGCCATGAAAATTGGTGGAGACACTAAAGCACATGAGATCTCCAAGACCCAGAAATGGTTTGGGCAGATTCTAACCAGTTTGGGAGATACTAAAATAATTAATATTTTTAATGGATTCCCTAAGTCTAAACTTAGAAAAACTAAAATATTAATGGGTATTAGTATAAAACTGGGTTAGAAGGTTCCAAAAGTCATGGATCAAGCCAAATCTAATCTTAGCCATTGATTAGAGATTTAATCTCGGTCACTGATGGACCAATGAGAAAAGTATAAGAGGAGGCTTGAGGGTCAGTTGGAGAACACACCAGAGTGATCAATCATTCATTTTGCTAGAGCGGGGTTGCTAAGCAAAAATGAATCAGTGATCAGCAGCGAGGGGCAGTGAGTACGAGACAGAGAGGCAGGGGCAATATTGGGAGACTAGCACAAAAGCGGAGAGCGCTGGAGCAGCAATCAGTCCAGGCTACCCAAAGCCCAACAGAGGCAGCGCAAATCCCAGAGAGACTGTGTCATCCATGCAGAGGGCAGAGGAAGTGGCGTAGAGACTCCGAGAGGCTGTGCAGTGCCTCAGTGGGCTGACACAGAGAGTCTTGGGGTTGACACAAGTCAGCAAGAGGCTGACACAGAGGCCAGAAGGGCTAGCGCTGAGCTTCAGTTGTGCCAGAGACGGTTTCGTGGGACAAGTTTTCTGAATACATGTTTCCAAATATAGAGGTATTGTCGCTGTATATTTTTCTTTGTCGGGTGAGCCAATTAGGCACCCTGTTGTACTCAGAAAGACTGCATAATAATATAACCCACAGAATAGTTGCACTGGTTTTCCCGCATTAGGTTTTTCTAGGGACATTGGTCCAAAAATAACGGTGTCACTTATGTGTTTGTTTTCTTTCAATTAATGATCTGTAGATGTTGATACTGTACTTGTGTTTATTTTCAGTATTTACATGGTAAATAACTTGTTAAGTAATTAAACAAGTACGAAGAAATAAACTAGATAGTACAAAGAATTTCTAATGGGTTAAACTTAGAAATTCCAACATGGTATCAAAGCATGGTTGCAGATCACAGGAAAATTGAAGGCATCAACCGAGAAAATCATTTGCAACAAATTCAGTTGTCCCGAGTGACAAAGTTGATCCTTGCAGAAGGCGACACAGGAAGGAGTGACGCAGAGAGACTGTGTCATCATTCTAGGCCAGAGAAGGGCAGCGCAGAGGCTAAGGGAGGCAAAATCAGGCTCACGTAGAGCCACGCAGAGGCCAGGACGGCTAACGCAATTGGCTGGGGGAGTTGATTTGTCGGTGCCGAGATTGCGCAGAGCCAAGTGGCTCAATCCTTCAATTGCTGGGGCATAAGAGGTTGTGGGTAATTTGCAGAGCAAAGTTGGTGGGGTATTGTGGTCAGAACAGTACCTAACAGGGCAAGACCAAGGTGGAGGGAGTTGTTGCCGAGGTGGATTTCTAGGCAAGGAATCCGGATTAGTGGTGCAATTGCACAGACGATCAGAGTGGGGAAACTCGACATTGGCAAAAGGATTTCCAGGAGAGAAATCAAGACTCAGAGGGAGTTGAGAGGAGAACTTCCAGACGGGAAGCAGAGAGACTCAAGAGGAGTCAAACCGAGAACTTCCAGACAGGAAGTTGAGAGACTCAGCAGGAGTCAAACAGAGGACTTCCAGGAGGGAAGTAGAGAGACTCGGATGAGTTGAAAGAAGAGCAGCGAGATGGCCGTGAATGGGCTGAGAGATCGGGATAGGCTGGATGGAGCATCCAACTTTGTGGTCTGGAAGGCCAGGATCTTGTCCATTCTAGACAGATATCGCCTCAAGGGCTTCGTCACGAGAGTGATAGTTGTCTTAGTTTACCCGGTAGCTAATGAAAGGTACGAGGAGGCAATGGCGAAGACAAAGTGCATCATCCTTGATGGGGTCAAGGATCATGTGGTACCACATATTGTCGAGAAGGAAACGGTAAAGGAGATGTGGGATGCCTTGAAGACATTGTACCAACATACTTCCGTGCAGAGGAAGATGCTCTTGGAGAATTAGCTAAGGGCATACCAGATGCAGAAGGAAGAGCAGATAGATGTCTTCCTCGGTCGCTTGAAGGAGATCCGTGAAAAGCTAACTTCCATAGGGGCCATGCTAGATGAGGAATTGATGGTGAGGACCGCACTAAACGCAGTTTTCGACGATTGGGAGGTATTTGTCCAGAGCATACTAGGCAGGACGAGTCTTCCAGAGATCAGACAACTGACCAAGGCAGAGAGTAGCGGAAAAGGGGTTAGGATCAAGGAGGAAGAAGAGGATGCAGCTCTAGCATCTGCGGGAAAGCAGGAGAAGAGGAACAAAAAGGACTTCTCTAAGATCAAGTGCTTCCATTGTGGGGAACTGGGTCATTTTGCGAACCAGTGTCCTAGGAAGACGAGCAAGGGAGAGGCTTCGGACTCGAAGGCAGCTCCTGCAAAGGCAAAGAAAGAAGTCGAGGAGGAGGACGATTATGCCATGAGTACTCATGTGCCACTTGAGAAGAAGTGGGGAGACATCTAGCCATAGTCAGGAGGACTACAAGCGATGAGGGGCAGGATCCTTGAGGTACCCAACCTCTTGGATTATACCTTGCTACAGGAGCCTCAAAGAGGAGTAGTAGGATTGGCGGATGTCGGTAGAGATGGATGTGGATGGAGTGGCAGAGAATGCTACAGTGCAGGAGTCCCAGGACAGTGCAAGGCTAGCAGGCTGCAACAGTGCGAGAGGCACGAGAGTGTTGCACCAGTGCAGGATGGCACAGAGAGGTGTGCAACGGTGCGAGAGCCACGAGAGTGTTGCACCAATGCAGGATGGCACAGAGAGATGCGCAACGGTGCGAGATGCAGGGAGTTGTTGCAGCAGTGCAGAGGTCAGTAGAGGGAGCACTTGGTAGCGGCAAAGAGAGCTTCAGCATCGGGAGTGTTTCTAGCCTATCAGGGATGTCAGAAGTTGGGTGGATCAGTTACTTACTTCTCAGTAACTGAGTTGCAGTGCAGTAGCAGTATGCAATAGCACAAGGCAGCATGATGAGAGGGGATGCAGTGCAGATGCAGTGCTGGGAGGATGGACCAGTAGCAGCACAGATGCAGAGGGAGTTGTCGTATGGATGCAGCAGTGGCAGTGGCAAGGCCATGGGTAGCAGTACAAGATGCAGCAGTGCAGAGAATGAGGGGCGGGGAGGCCTAGCATCAACACAGGGACCGATGCCAGATAATGAGGGTGATGCTCAGTGTGGAGTATTACTAGAGCACAATCCTCATTAAGAGGGAGTATTGATTTGGGATAGCAGCGGATGTGCTCTAGCCATGAAATTTGGTGGAGAGGCTAAAATGCATGAGATATCCAAGACCCAGAATTGGTTTCGGCAGATTCTAACCGGTTTGCGAGGTATTAAAATAATTAATATTTTTAATGGAGTTCCTAAGTCTAAACTTAGGGAAAATAAAATATTAATAGTTATTAATATAAAACTAGGTTAGAAGGTTCCAAAAGTCATGGATTAAGCTAAATCTAATCTTAACCATTGATTAGACATTTAATTTCGGTCATTGATGGACCAATGGGAAAAGTATAAGAGGAGACTTGAGGGTCAGTTGGAGA
Source organism: Pinus taeda (assembly GCA_000404065.3). NCBI lineage: Eukaryota > Viridiplantae > Streptophyta > Pinopsida > Pinales > Pinaceae > Pinus > Pinus taeda. Next base: position 95,278 of record APFE031153540.1, on the reverse strand, counting down.
ACACACCAGAGTGATCAGTCATTCATTTTGTTAGAGCGGGGTTGCTAAGCAAAAGTGAATCAGTGATCAGCAAGGAGGGGTAGTGAGTACGAGACAAAGAGTCAGGGACAATACTGGGAGACCAACACAGAAGCGAAGAGAGCCAGAGCAGCAGTCAGTCTAGGCAACGCAGAGCCCAGCAGAGGCAGCGCAGAGCCCAAAAAGACTATGTCATCCACGCAAAGGGCAGAGGGAGTGACGCAAAGGCTCCTAGAGGTTGCGCAGTGGCTCAGAGGGCTAACGCAGAGGCCAAAAGGGCCAGCACTGAGCTTCAATTATGTCGAAGAAGCTTTTGTGGGACAGGTTTTTTGAATACCTGTTTCCGAATATAGAGGTATTGCTACTGTGTATTTTTCTCTGTCGGGTGAGCCGATTAGGCACCCTGTTGTACTCAGAAAGACTGCATAATTATATAACCCTCAGAATAGTTGCACCAGTTTTCCCGCATTGGGTTTTTCCGGGGACATTGGTCCAAAAATAACAGTGTCATTTGTGTGCTTGTTTTCTTTCAGTTAATGATCTGTAGATGTTGATATTGTACTTGTGTTTATTTTTAGTATTTACATGGTAAATAACTAAAGTAATTAAACAAGTAGGAAGAAATAAACCAGATATTACAAGAGAAATTTTTAATGGGTTAAACATAGAAATCCCAACACAAAAGGTATGACTAGTCAAGGCCTATTTAGGCACACCATTCGAGGGAATTTTACTCACCATTCAGATTTTATCAATAATACAATTTACTTATTACACTTACAAATAGTCTACACACACAATTACCTTCATGAGCACTGGTTTTCACCTAACAGTGGTATCAGAGCCATTCATTGTGTTTTCGCTATTGTTCACTCTATTCACCATTCCCAGCACCTCTCCCTTTCCCTGTCGTTGATTTCCATTATTGATGTCTGACCGTATGCATTGTCCGACAGTCCCTAACTGATTCATTGCACTCCCTGCACCCAGTACTGTCTGCTTCTCCCGCGTTATGCTCATTGGTTCTATCAGAAGTCGATCGCAATACAACATAGTCTGAATCGTCATGCCTCCACCTCCTGTTGTTGATTCTTGTTGCTCCTTGTCATCTCCCGACAACCCCTCTTGCCATTCCCGACAGTCTCTCGTCGTCCACGTCCAAGGCCACTTTGTTCATTGTTATCTGTGCCCGATCAACCCTATTGTTCCTCAAAGATCAATTTCATCGTTTTGTAGAGTCATGTCCCATGCTTTAAACTATATAAAGTTTTAATTATATAAACTTTAAACTATATAACAGTGTTTCGCGGGGACGCGTCCCCCAGGGTCGGGTGCGCGCACCCCTTGCACCCCATGCACCCGGGACGGGGGGACGTTTGGGGAAACGTTTCCCCACGTCCCCCTTTTGGGGAGACGCAGGGGGGAACGTTTCCCTAGTGTAGGGGACACGACTCCCCAAAAGGGGGACGCCTGGACGTCCCCCCTCAAAATGGTCTATGTGTCCCCCCCTTAAATTTGCTTGTAAACAATGATTTATGACAGGGAAAACCTTGTATTTGACCATATTTCCCTACTAATGCTATGCAATTCATGGTAATGTTAAATTCTCAAAGTAAGAGTGACATTCTTCTTTATCTTTCATTTTTATCCTTTTACATAAATTTTTAACATTACCATGAAATGACTCAGGATGTTTGAGAGTGGTTCCATCGTCATTGGATTTCATATGGAGAAAGTAGAATTTTAGATCTCACTCAAAATCCAACAAACTTAACGGTTTTTCAGGAATTCAGGATTTGATAGATTGCAATGTTTCCATTGCATTTTGTCATGTACAAGGGTATGGAATTAGTTTTTAATCAAGAGCACCAAGCCCTCTGTGTACTTTAGAGTGACTTTTAGACTCATCACTCCATTGTTTTTTAGTTTTAGTTATATCAATTTAATATTTCAGTCTTTAGATTTCAGTATCTATTATAGTCTATTTTGCTTAGTATTAAATAGATTCTAGAATGATAAATGATGAATTTTAATTTTAAATCAATTTATAATCTAGAATGATGAATCTAATTTTTAAATCAATGTAGATTCTAGAATGGTGAATAATGAATAATGAATATGGATCAGAGTATTTCATTATTGAATCTCGTGGTTTATGGATGAATCATGTATGTATTAGTAAGAATGATGAGTATGGATCAATGTATTACACTATTTAATTCAATTTTGTATGTATCATTCTATTTATGCTTTCATTATTGAATATAAATTTGAAATATATATATATAATATATATATATATATATATATATTATATATATATATTAAAAACGAAAAAATTATATACCCCGACATCCCCCCGTCCACCCTAAATTTCAATAAAATTTGAGGGTACTCCCACATGTCCCCCTTGTGCGTCTCCCCGCACCCGCGTCTCCCCGTCCCGGAGTCTTGGTGGAACATTGCTATATAAAGTTTTAAAAATATAATTATATGTATATTTATATAATTATAATATATAGTTTACAACTATAACTAATTAATGTATTTATCTATTTATTAAAAAAAATGGTTCCGCCAAGAAGAAAAACAAGTTGAAAATGGGGAATAGTAATGATGAAACGAACACAAAAAAATATCAAGAAGAACTCGATAAAGTACGACGTCGCCTTGACAATGTTGAAAAGAAGCAGGAAGAGTTAGAAGAAAGTCAAAATAGGATGACTGTAACTCGAGAGGAATTAGCAAGTGATATTAAAGAAGTAGATAACATTGAGAAAATGTTGCAAGAAATGCAGTTCCAGTTAATAGGAAGGTGTGATTAATTTTTTAATCCTTTAATTGCTCCAAGACCAACATAAAGTCCCAAGACTCCAAGATGCAAAGATTTCCAAAATCATAAAATTTCGTAAACAATACACTTCTCAGGTAGCCATTACTATACAAAATTCCCAGAAAAAGACTATCAGTGAATTAAGGAGGAGCTTCCAAAATACAATGGAAAAGACCATAGAGGTGTTATTGTCTGGGTTAATAAAATGGAAGCCATTTTTGAATCAAACCCGCCAATAGGTGAATGAGAGAAAATCATGATAACATCCAACAATCTAGAAGTTGAGGCATATGATTGGTTCCTATGGTGGTCCGGGAAACGTGAAGCTCGTTCTTTCCTCTGGAAAAAATTTGTGGATGCCTTGCTAAAAAGGTTTTATGACAAAAAAGAAGATGATATCTACAAAACATTTGTTCATCTCAATCAAATAGCATCTATAGGCGAATACATCCACGAATTGGAAGTATTAGCTACAAGACAAAAAGGATATACTGATGGACAATTGCTTAAAATGTATCAAATGTAAAAATTTCATCTATCACAGCAACAGGAAATTATTTTCCTAATTGTTAATTTATTTAACAATTTATTTGTAGTTTGCTACAGCCAATACCAAAATAATTCACACCATGATTTTCACAAACAAATACTACAGAAGAAAAATAGCGCTAGAATCTGAAAAAATCTAGCACACAGAAAAATGAGACCGTTATTTTTGGACAACAGTCCTCGGAAAAACCCAACTTGGGAAAACCGGTGCAACAACTAAGGGTTTTATTATTATGCAACAGTGACTCTGATCCCCTTACTGCTACTTCCCGCCTTTGACTGCCATCTAATTTCTTCTTGGGGAAGAGTCGCCCACATCTCATCCCAAGGTGGAAGTGTCCCTGTGCCCAGTATTCTCTGGACAAATACCTCCCAGTCTTCTGAGACTGCATTTAGGGTTGTCCTCACAATCAATTCCTGATCCGGCGTGGCTTCTATGGCAGTGAACTGATCTGGGATCTCATTCAGTCCTCCGAGGAAGGTGTCAATCGGTTCTCCCTTCTTCATCTGATATGACCTCAACTAATTTTCTAGTAACATTCTTCTCTGCACAGAAGTATGCTGGTACAATTTCTTTAGGGCCTCCCACATCTCATTTGTCGTTTCCTTCTCGGCAATGTGTGGTACTACATGGTCCTTGACCCCATCAAAGATGATGCTCTTGGCCCTCGCCATTGCCTCCTTGTATTTGTCATTCTCAGCTAGGCCGACTAGGATAGCTATCGCCTTCAAGGCAAAGTGCTTGACACGATTTCCGTCAAGTACGGACAAGATTTGGCCTTCCAAACTGCGAAGTTTGACGCTCCATCCAGCCTGTCCTAGTCTCTGACTCCGTGTAGTGCCATGATGCTCTTGTACATCCCTCCTGGAATTTCTCGATGTGACTCCCACTGAATCTCGATTTCCCTCCTGGAAATCCTTTTGTCGATGTCAAGATGCCCCCTACTCTGATCGTCTGTGCAACTACACCATTGATCCAAATTTCTCGGCTAGAAACCCTCAGTAGCAACTCCCTCCTCTTGGCCTTGCCCTCTCAGGTACAGTTCTAACTACAGTACCTCACCAGCTACACTTTGCAACTTTCCCACAGCCTCCTAAACCCCAGCAACCTGAAGGTGAGAGCTCCTAGGCTCTGTGCAATCCCGGCACCAGTAACAAGGCTTCCTCAGCGAACTGCGTCAACCCTTCTAGCTTTTACGTGGCTCTGCGTGAGTCTCCTTTTGCCTCCCTTAGCCTCTACGCTACCTCTTCCTGACTCACCCTTGATGACGCAAGCACTGCGTCACCCTTCCTTTGTTGTTGCTCTACTAGAAACAACTTTTGTCACTCGAGACAACTATTTTCTGTTGCTATTGCTCTGCTCGACTGACGTCCTCAATTCTCCTGTGATCTGCAACCACGCTTTGATACCATGTTGAAGTTTCTAAGTCTACCAGTTAGAAACCCTCCATGCACTTCACTGATTTATTCCTACCTACTTGTTATGTTAACAAGTTATTTACAATGTAAATACTAAAAATAAACACTAGTGCATGTTCAACATATTACAGATCATCAACTGAAGGAAACAGAAACAAGTACACACAATGACACCGTTATTTTTGGACCAATGTCCCCAGAAAAACCCAATGCGGGAAAATCAGTGCAGCTATTTGAGGGTTTTCTTATTAAGTAATTTCAGAGTACAATTTGGGTGCCAAATCCGGCTTACCCAACAGAGAATTTCCTTGGCAGTAGTACCTCTTAGTCTAAGACAAATGTCCCAGCTGAAACCTCGGATAAACCCTCTGGCAGCTCCTCAGCTCCAATCTGTCCCAAAAACCCCAGTGTCTGCCTCTCTGGACTGCATCAGCTTCTCTTTGCCCAGCATTGGACTTGCGTCACCCTGAATGGGTCTGCGTCAACCTCACGAGGCCCTATGTCAGCCTTCTGGCCCTCTGTGTCAGCAACACTGGCCTCTTTGAAGCATAGCGCAGCTCCTGGTTGCCTCTGCGTGGCCCTACGCGAGCTCTGGCTGCAACTACGTCACTCTCTCTAGCTCCTGCACTGATCTCCTGGCACTATCTCTGCCTCTCTGTCTCTTTGTACTCAATGCCTCTCAGCTACAACTCCGATCACTGATTCTATCTCTCTTGGTAAACCCACTCTAGAGAATAGAATGACTGATCATCTGGTGTACTCTCCAAGTGACCCTCAAGCCTCCTCTTATACTTTTCTCGTTGACATATCAATGGTCGAGATTAAGTCCCTAATCAATGGCTAAGATTAGATCTGGCTTGATCCATGTCTTTTGGACCATTCTAACATAGTTTTATATTAATCCACATTAATATTTTAATTTCCCTTAGTTTAGACTTAGGGACTCCATTAAAAAAATTAATTATTTTAATATCTCTCTAACTGTTTAGAATCTGACCAAACCCTTTTTCGATATTGGAGATCTCATGTGCCCCAACCTCTCCACCAAATTTCGTGGCTAAAGCATATCCGATGCTACCCCAAATCAACAACTATCCCTACCCCTCACTGTCCCTGCCCCACTCTGGCTCTTCAGCAATTGTTGTTGCTCTCTGGAAATCGATCTGCTAATGAAACCGAATTGCTCAAGTGTATCAAGTGTATTCTCCAAGTGCCCATCGACTTCTTCTTATAATCTTCTATTGGAGCAACAACGGCCAAGATTAAAACTTAATCAATGGCCAAAATCATATCGGAGTCTATCCATGTGAGTTCTAAAGAATTTTCACCTTAACTTAATTAATTATGATTAATTAACCAATTTTCTTAAGTTTAGACTTAGGAAACATTAATAAATAGGTTAATAATCTAATTAAGTCATCTCTAGGTGGAATTTCCAGAAACTATTTTTGGATTATGGAGATCTCATGTATTCTAGCCCCTCCACCAAGTTTCATGGCTAGAACACATTTGATGCTACAAAAACTAACATAAAAGTAGACTTAAGGAGTATATTCGTGCAAAATTGAAGTTTTACAAACCCAAAACTAGTGAAGAAGCCAGACAGCAATACTCAGGTAAAAAGGAATCAAACAAATGTAAGTATAAATGTACTTCAGGAGATAGAGGCCTTAACAAGAAGTTGTATACTTATAAAATTGAGAAGGAATCAGACACTTCAAGTAATGAGTTGAAGAAAAGGATAAAAAAGTAAAATAATTGTCACGAGTGTGGATAAAACTAGATGCCATGACATAAGTGTCAAGACACATCCTTACGCTACTATAAAATAGTAGATGGAAGGCAAGTTGAAGTACAAGAACATAATGAGGAAATCGTTGTCACACACAAAAAAGATTTAGATCCCGAGGAACCATCATTAGTCGCAATCTCACATGTCAAACAAAATTAGAGTGAAGAAAGCAATTCTTCAAAAAGTCAAAAACAACAAGTCACTGCAAAATATGTTCCACCACACCTTTGGAAGCAGAAAAACCAGTGTCCAAGATGAAAGAACATTAAGCTTACTACTCTATCAACAAACTTGACAAGGAGATTACACCCTAAAACCCTGAAGCTTAAAGGACTCATAAGAGACATAAATGCCAATATACTTGTAGATCCTGGTAGTACTCGCAATTGTATAAACATTGATCTTGCTAAACAACTTGATCTTTGTATATGCCCAATCAAGGACCTGACCATGTCTGTCGCTATTGGGCAAAGGTTCGAAGAGATGGAAGAATGCCATAAGGTTCCAATCCAGATACAAGAGCTAGAGTTACAAACAGATTTATATTCCCTACCACTCAAAGAAATGGATATAGTGCTAGGTACGGAATGGTTAATGCAATTAGGAAGCTATACTACAAACCTTGAAGAACAGTTCATGGATTTTAACTGGCAAGGACGACATTATAAATTATAAATTATAAAGTGTTAACGCTTCCAACTTCAAGGAAGGTACAAATACACATGAGGACTTCACCTAGCACAAGCAAAGTCAAAGTAAAGATGTCATCCCATAGATATGTGTTCAATTGGAGAAATTCCTTCTTGTTATGCTTTGAGGACAAAGCATCTCTAAAGGAGTGGCAATGTTATGAATAAATAATTCACAAAAAAATAATATAATAATTAAATAACTAATTAATTAATTAACATTAATCGGAATTAGTTATGTAATGAAAGGTGAAAAGGCATGACCAATCCAACCCTCGTGACCAGTCAAGGCCTATTTAGGCACACCATCCGAGGAGAATGTAACTCACCATTCAGATCTTATGAATAATACAATTTACTTATTACACTTACAAATACAGTCTGCACACACAATTACCTTCGTGAGCATTGGTTTTCACCTAACATTCAGTCTGCAATTCGTGGAGAGATTTGGACAAACTTAATGTATTTTGATGTTTGGAAAAGTTCACTATCTCTCTTAGAGCTTCTCTTTGGGATATTGATGGATGGATATATTCTCCATTGTCTTGTAAGTGTTATCTAATGCTATATTTCTGATCTTGATGAATGTCTAATGCATGGAATATTGTCTTATGGTCTTTAATATGCCCTAATTAATGAAATATTGGTTACAACATTGAAGCTATTGCAAATTTTGCATGTGTTATTCATGGATAATGAACGAATGAATGTTCCTAGAGGATATTTCGCATCTTCCATCCTTGAAACTCCATTAACTATTGCCATCGAAGTATAAATATCTATAGTAACCATGTAGCTGCGTCCATTAGGGCTAGCAAAGTTGCTTTAGGTCTCCTTGATGAGTGAATTACCAAACCAAGATCAATTTTTACTCCAATTCTCCCAATTAATATGCATTGGTCATAAATCTTTGGTGATCACTTTTAACTTAACAAGTCATCTTTCTTTTCACCTCTTTTCCTCGTCCCTTTAAGGATAAGGAAGCCTCCCTAGGGCTTGATGTGAATTGCATTAGGGAGAAGCTTTTGCAAAACCATTTGCACAGCCTTCTACATTGGTGTTTTCTCTAGCTCTCCTCCAATTTTGTGGCAATTCTCATGGTGAATTATTCACAAAATTTGATGCCCTAGCCATTGCATCGAGAGGGAACCCTAGGTGCTAATCCTTCAACTTGGGGATTCTTTGAAGGCTTGTGCTTTTCTACTTGTTGAAGTATATCAATTATAGCCTTTTCTCTAGTCTACTCTGACCTTGAATGAACTCGTACATCACTAAATATCTCAACCCTAGGTATCATGTAGTCTTTCTTTCAAGGGTTTTTCTTGGAAAGTCTTCCTAGGTTCTCCCTGTTGTCGCACAGAGTGTCTAAGCACCGCAACAACACTCAGAGTACGAGTTGTCACTCTTAAATCCTTACTCACTCCGTTTAGACTCTCTCCTAGACAAGTCAGGGGGGGTAGTCCCTAGGTAAATGGATGAGGATAGCCTGTGAAAAACAAACTCTAGGAGATTTTAATGACAGGCAACTTGATGAATTTAAACGATTAAATCAGATTGATAGATTAAATGCCAATGTAGACAAGACACAACCACAAGATAGAAACAATTATAGACCAGTGCCTTCAATATTTGAATTAACTATCAATAAAACAAGCTATCCAGAATGATTTTCAATGTGACAAAAAGTGACAATTATAAATAATTCACAAAAACGCCCAACACTGTCACATGCAAAAGATTCCAGATATAAACGATTATCGTTAATGACGAAGATCAAGATTCAATTAGCCTTTTTCAACAACCAAATATGATTAAAATGTTTGTCGCCCCTTAACCATAGGAAAATCATAAAAATTGCATTTAATGACCAAATGACACTAAGGAACTTTAGGTTAAAAAAAAAAAAAAAAAAAAAAAAAAAAAAAAAAAAAAAAACTATTCCTTAGGAATTTAAATTAATCAAAGGGTTAAAAAATTAAAACTTTTAATGGGCCACAGGCCACATTAAAAATTCTAAAGTTTAAGCGAATAAACCCCTTAATTTTATTTATTCTCAGTCAAAATCTTTTTTCGATTTTCTTAATCTTTTAGAAACTTTTAATGTTTTGAACTGTTTTTGGATTTTTTTTACCTTTTTTAATGTTTTTAAATTTTAGAAGTTTTTAGATGTTTTTAGGAATTAGAGATTTTTTTCTTTTCTTTTTTTGATGTATTAAGATTTTTTATTGTTTTCTTTTTTATGAAAAAAATAAAATCCAAAATCAAACAATAAATCAAAAAAGTAAAACAAAAATCAAATCAAAAAAAAATATAAAAAAGAAAATGGAAATTAAAAATCAAAACCTAATGAAGAAAAATTTAATTCTAAAGGCGATTTTTTTATTTTATATACAAACCCAAACTTAATGAAAATAAACCCCCCCCCCCCCCCAAAAAAAAAAAAAAACTTAAACTAACCCAGAAATATAATACACGTAAACCATGGAAATCGAATTCGAATTTTGTTTTTTGAATGCAAGGCAGGTGGAAGATCATCAGCTTATGGAGCAATCGCAGAAGGGAGAGCTGCTTGGTCGGCGGAATGGAGGAGTTTGGGTAGCGGATAGGAGAGCGGGATGGACCTGGCAGCGCGTAGATGGATGGCCAATGAGGAGCTATGCAGGCTAGTAGAGGAAAAGGCAGCAAAGAGAGCCGTTGGAGGAAAGATGCAGACAAAGAGGGAATGGCAGAGATGAGGGTGAGACTGCGTGAGGGTTTTAGCTGAGTGTTACAAATCGATGAGAGGGATGGACAGTTGCGGGAGAGGGGAAGGCTGCGGATAGGAAAAGTGGAGTTGTGTGAGGGTTTCAAGTTTTTATTTTTATTTTATATTTTTTGCAGGCTTTGGCAACGTGGAAATGGCAGGGGTTTGATAGCAATGTGAGGAAGGTTGGGGGAATGACGGGTATGAGGGGTCACGTGTGGACAGCAAGGGAAGAAGTGTAGAAATGAGGAAATACGCAGGTCTAGCAGCTCGATGGAGCTGTGGGAAAGAAAACACAAGCTTATGGGGCTTTAGATCAGAGAAATGAAAGTGGAAAGTGAAGAAGGGCAGCGATGGGCAACAGGCAAAGGATTTGCAGCAGCACCTCTTCCACAAATACGTAAAACTTCTTCAGCAAGAAGCGAAACCTCAACCCCAGGCAGCAACAAAAATACCCAGAAACTTCCAAAAAAATTATGTTTGAAATTTTAAATTTAAATGTAGAATCCAATTATTCAGATTTATTTGAAAAACCCTCAAAAAATTTCTTCAGATTTAAAATATTTTGGAACTCTTAAAAATTTCTCCAGATTTAAAGAAATTCAAGCCCTTGGACTACAAAATGCTAGATAATTTCCTGCAAAAATGATGTTTATGGACCCCAGAGATCCTGATCTTACCCTCCAAGGCCTAGATCTGGGCTCTGCATAGCTTTCAACTTCAAATCTGCAACATGTACCTGAAAACATAAACAGCCAGAACCCGAGTATGCAAAAATAAATGAAACCCCAGAAACCCTAAGTCAGAAAAATAAAAATAAAAATTACAGGTCTATGTACATAAATGGCAAATCTATCAGATCCAGGGAGTGTGAATCCGACTCCGCTCCCAGATCTGATGATCTACGGCTCCCAACAGTCAGATCTGACGATTTAGCACATAAAAATTAAATTTTTTTGAATTTTGGAGGAGGTACTAAGCTTGAAACCCTTCATGCATCACCCATGAAAATATTTTATGATAAGCCTAGGATCAAATTTAAGCTGGGCTCTTCCGAAAGCACAGATCGAGAGTTGGCTAGTTCAGCCGAAAACTTCCCCAAATGCCCGATGATCTAATAACCAAGGATTTCCCTGCAAAACTCAGTTCAGCCGTCAAAATAGAGCGAGAGAACAATAATAAAATTCAGATCTCATAGAGATACCTGCTATTATATTCAAAACTTAAATTACCATTCAAACCCCAGCGACTGAGCAAGATACCTATACTCAAATCGCTCTTAAAAAAGCTATATCAATGGCTAAAAAGAAATATATGCATGAAAATAATACATCTTACAACATTTCCATGAAGAGTAACACCAGCAGAAGTTTACCCCAAAGTCTTTCTTTATTGCTCATAAAAAAGATTACAAGAGAGATCTTTTCGCTTAGTACACGATCAAAAGATCAGATGACACTGACTAACAAATGACCTCCTATTTAAAAATAAATCTTCCAACGGCTAGTTCAAGTGATCCTTGTCAAAGTGATCACCACTGTTGATGAGGATCAAAATGTCTTTTAATCTCATCTGTCAAAATTTTAAATATTGAAGAAATTTTGAATTTTTCAATTAAATGCATTTTAATAAATTCAAAAATTAAAATTTTGCATTTATTTCTTCAAAATTTTGACTGACTTAACCCCAGGGACCCAAGGCATAAAATTTAGCAAAATAATCAACTAACCTTAGTCCCTGGACCAGTTAAGATTTAATTTTTTAAAGGATCCATGAATTTTACCTCTAGAAAATTTAAAAATTACCTAGGGCCTAAGACCTAGGAGAGGGGATAAATTATTTTTCTAACCCTCAAGACATTTTACATCATGATTGTTTACATCTCAAGGGGGAAAACTCATTTACAAAAGACCCTCATAAACTACCCAGTTCTACGACACAAATATAATCTAGCAAATCAAACAATTTGTAATAAAATAACCTAACCAAATAGTTAGGATTATTCCCAAATCACTTTTACATAGATTTGATCTAAAACACTAGGACTCCCCTAAGATTCCAGTGACAAAATCCATTCCGGCTTTGGGGTAGGTTGAAAGAAAACTCTGCCGACCATCCGAAAATGGATCAGTGAGACAAAAAACCTCCTAGAATGTAGATCGTTACCAGAAAACTAGGTTTACCTAGGTAATTACATACACGACACGGATCTGCTGAGATTATTTACATTATACACATGCAGATTGGATTTACATTATAAGATGATCCTCAGGCTGACGATGATAGCTGGATGGCAGGAACATGTCGATTAGGCGCTATCCCCTTTGCGAAAAAGGGGATGTACTACTATGGGTCGTTGACACATAGTGGTCAACACTCCCAAAGCTCACACTTTCATTGAACATTTCTATTGAATGAGCCTCCTTGCCTCACTTCAAATCTATCCTTGATATATCTATCATAAGTGAGAGATACCAGGACTCCTTCCATGGGTGAAAATCCGAGAAGAGAAGGGGCCTTATGCTGTGGTGACAATGGGCCTCTGTCCCAGAGTGTTGTTGTGCCTTTTAGCTTTTGCCTATTCACAAGGCCTGCTAGTTTGTGCAGCAACAGGACATACTTGGTACTTTCCAGCCTTAGTTTCTTATTCTTATTGTCATATAAGTAAAGAGAGCAGTGCTGGTTTTGTAGATAAAAGATGATGTCCCAATATCAAGGGTCAACAGTGACATCATAGTTAATATGAGAACATTCAAGCTCAGAAACAACAAGCAATGAGGCATGGACATGATCTTCCTTCTAAAATGTCATTTTTGTGTATCATTCTTATATGTGTGTGTGTGATGCTCCCATTTTGCAGGTATCACGTTTTCAGGCGTTCCGTTTCAAAAACTTCAAGACGCTTCCATGTTCAGCGCAACCTAGGATTTATATACTTGGCCAATAGATTATGTCTAAATTTTCTCAAAGCAATCAGAAGATCTAAAGCATGTGTTCCCATGGCTCATCAAGGTCACAGATTTTTCAAAAAATTTAGCATTGAATGCAAAGGCCATCAAGAGTTGAGAACAGATGGTTGCAGGCTTTGAACCCAAGCACAAGAATTGTGTTTATAATCATTGTTCTCATAAACTGTGATGGAGGACATTACTCCTACAAGAAAGATTTGAGGATTTCATGGCATTATGATTATTAATAGGTAGAGCTTTCCATATAGCTGGAAACTTTATATCCAGCATAAATAGCTAAGAAACAAGAAATGGAAAATTCAAATGATTACAAGCATACAAGAATATAACACAATTCTTAGTTTACTGACTATATTAAAAGAGTATGCAGACAATTGCAATTCCATACAAACGAACTAACATTGTACAAACGCAACCAGGAAAAACCCATACTCTATTCAAAAATCTAAATCACAAATAGACCATATAAACATGGTAATATCCACATAACTAAATCCATAAAATTTCAGGAAAAAGTAAAATACTTACCACATTCAGGACAAACACCTTAACTTCCACTTCCTGCCAAGGTATTGGTCCCTCTAACGAGCTCCATGGTTCAGCAAACATCTACATATGCCATGAACACATCCCTTGTTAAAACAGTATCAACTTGCTACGCTAATATTTCAAAAATCCAAAGATATCATTGACTTCAGTAAAGGTTGAATGTCAAACAATTTGTTACATTCATATTTGGTGGATCTTTTAAAATAACAACTATTCATATTTATAAAGATATATATCAAGATGCAAATACACCCGAATGAAATAACCATAAACCAATGTGTACAACAATAACTCAATTCGCCTCTATACATATCTGTTCTCACTCATTGCTCATGTAGGGCCACTACCAGGCCAACCTGCTATTTACATATCCATATGAACACTTATAAACCTCCATCCCAACGCAATAATCATAAGCCAATGTGTATTATAATGACTCTATTGACCTCGATATATATTTCTTCTCACTCATTGCTCACTTAGGCCCATTACCAGGCCATCCTGCTATTTAAATTAAAATTATCACCAATTGGAAACCCCCATTAGGGTCACAAGATAGTACCCCACTTTGAAGAGATCCGTCCTTGTAAATTTGTGTGCATGCAGATGTATCAAGCTTTATAGTGTATTATGTTCATTACATCCACCTTCATATCTAGGTTGCCTAACAGTCAATCTCCAACAAAATATTTTTCAAGCTCATCTCCACTACCTTTTCATCACAATTAATTTTCCTTCTCAAAGAAATTAGCTTTTCCTTTAGAACCAAATAAGACCAATGCATTTTATACATCAGCTCTCCTATTTTATGTTCATCATGTACCATATTGTCTTCTAAACCAATCCAAAAGTCCACCATGTTGGCCCCTACATGAACTACATTAACATCTAAGTTCCATGAGTTTCCAAAATTGGGGGAAGAGTGATCCATAAACAGTAGGAATATTACTATCAAGCTGAGTTCATGCTCCTTCTATCTGTGCACTAACCGGCATAAATGGATATCCCTGTTCTGATTGATGTTCAAGCTTGGATCGTCAGTTTTGCAGTGCTAATGCCAATGTTCAACCAAGGGTAAACAAATCAACCCATACAATTCTGTTATATTTAAGGAAACAATGCACCTAATTAAATGCTTATTGGGGCTAGGCTAATTGGGAGCGGGAGCAGGAGCAGAAGCGGGAGCAACATTTTCAAAAGCTTCCCGGTTGGGAGTGATTTTGGGAGCAAATTTTATATAACATATATTTTGATGCATAAATGTCAACAAAAGCATGTAGAACAATAAATTAGTGACAAAAAATATAAAAACATGGATTAAGCCATATAACATCATTCATCTAGTAGTTATAATCTTCATCAACCATAGGTCCACAAATTACAAGTTTTCATTTATATAGCGTGTAAGGGTGCACATAACCAAAATAGCATCAAGTGCAATCCAGCTCTAAACTAAAAATACATCAACAAATAGGCTCTAGATGACCTCTAGCATTCAAAAAAATCATGCTACAACAAATACCTACATATCATCAAAACCACTACCTATATTGGGATCTTTATCATTAATATCACCCTCTAAGCATTAACATAAGATAGAAAAATGTAGCACGTCAAGTTTGTTTGAGTGTTGGGTACATTTTTAGTTTGGTCATATAGAGGAGTTCGGCAACCAATGTCACTAACATCAAGGTACATAGAGGGCTTGGTGCTCTTGATTAAATACGAGTTTCATACCCTAGTACATGACAAAATCCAATGGAAACATTGCAATCACCCCAATCCTAAAAAAATGACAAGTCTGATGGATTTTGAGTGAGATCTAAAATTCTACTTTCTCCATATGAAATCCAATGAGGCTGAAACCACTATCAAACATCTTGAGTCATTTCATGGTAATGTTAAAAATTTAAGTAAAAGGATGAAAATGAGAAATGTCATTTTACTTTAAGAATTTAACATTACCATGAATTGCATATCAATACTAGGGCCATAGGCTTGAATATTAGGCTACCCCACTCAAAAATTCTCATTTCCAATCTTCAATAGCCCCCTCTATCACTCCAGAATTGGCAAGGAGTGCAAATTTTTTTAGGGAGCGTACTCCCAAGGTCGCTCCCGCTCATAGCATGCTTCAGGAGCGGATTATTGGGGTGTGCAAACACAACTGAAGAACACACTCTAATTCAATGCCAAATAAGGTCTAAAACCCTATTTACTACAATATTTGATCCCAACGTTCCAACAGTAATATGCCCAATCCATAAAATAAGCAATTAGTATTGAGATCTGGAATACTTCATTGTTACTATTGTTACCCATCAAAATGGGTAAGCCCATTGGAGAAAACTTTTCTCCTACATTTGACAGCCAACCAACCAGCGAGCAACCCCTACCAGCCACCATTAGTTGATGATATGTCATATATCACTACAACTTGCATCTGCCATTTGCTTCTCACCCATCTAACATGAGCACGCGCATGAAGGTCAGTTTCCACTCGAAAGGTACATTGATTATTTTTCAATCGGGTGCTTATACTTGTTTGTTATGGGCATTAACTACGAATTATCGGGTGATCAAGAAGATTGACAGACTTTGATCGCGATCTTGTTCTCTCACCTTACTTGGGGGATTAATCTTTGATCCTAGTCCAATGGGACCTCCCATAAGACCCTTTTGGTATACAATGGGTACTACTTGGGAAGCCTTGATTAAGATAGCATAGTTCCATCTTTTCATATGTCATAATTAACACCTTCCATCTTACATACAAGCCCATATCTCACCTCCATTCTTCAGGTACAACTTGTCATTAGTTCTCTGGGATTTGGAACTTGTATGTCCACATATTTGGGCAGGGCCCTGAAAATTTTCTCTGGGAGGTTGATGCAACTAAAAGAAACAGAAAGAGCAAATCATGGCCACAATTAAATAAAGGAAAGAAAAATCAAAATACAAAAGAGGGTTGGGACATAAAGATTATAACATGGGCAAAAGATTAGCATGAGCTCTACCTCACTCATATGGCCATCACCCGATTCTTGAGCACATATGGCTCTGTTACATCAAAAGAATGAACCCTTGCATGTCCCAACACCAATAAGCAATAAACTAACTCATCTTAAATGGGTAACAAAACAGCTACATCACACAAAGCAAGCTCTAACCTTTCAGCGATAAGCAGTAGTACAATGAAGACGGGTGGAAAAACAAAGGTTGAGCCAGTAACTCGTGCATCCACGAATGTTCCTCCTCACATCAGTACACTCACGATGTAGACACCCCCATCAGTGGATCCCTTTGACCACGTTACTTGGCCATGAAGTCTTCTCCCCTCCATTATCATCACTATTATTCACTAACACCTATCAATTGAAGAGTGGACTAGGGGAATGTTCAAGGCTCTAGTGAATTTATTCCAGAGTGATAATGCGAACCGGAAGATGATCTTAAAGAACAAGTTAAGATCCATCTAGATGACAAGATTGGCCAATATTACTAACTACCTCATGAAGATCACCCAGATATAGGGATCAGCTTGTAGCCATTGTGGCAAAGTGGAGGACACATGTGAAATTTTAATATTGTTGTAGTTAGTTGGTTATTATTCTCCTATCAATTGATTAATTGTCTTCTACAAAATACTTGCGGAAAATATTGAATAAAACACTACAGCAACTTCGTAGAAAATAAATAAACCACAAGAACTGAGAAAATTTTTGCACACACAAATAAAGACCACCGATATTTTGGACAAATGTCCCTGGAAAAACCATGGTGTGGGGAAAACCAATTCTGTAGATGAGTAATTTTATTAATTCTTCAACAAAATTTGTGATGGAGAAATTACAACTATTTTTCGTAAATTAGCAAACCTCTAGAAAATTATGCATTTATATATTTAATATCTTGCCTTTGCCCACAAGTCAGCCCTGTTGGAAGGCAAGTTAACCCTACATTAGGGGTCAAAATATATAGGTGTTGAGGAGGAGACGTTTAGACCATCACTCAAGTGCAAGTTAGGGTTTGTTCTAGGGCAGTGAAGGAGCAGTTCTGAGGCTCATACCTCATGAACCAAGTGCAAAGAACTATAGCCAAGTTGTAGGAATCTCTATGGGATATATTTGTTGGATGTTAGGGGTTTTTTTGGCATAATTTCTAGGAAAAGGTTTTCCGTTTTGTTGAGGCTTGTTGAGGCCAAGTTTTGGTATAGCAAAAGAAGACTGAGTTTTGCCCCTCTTGAGGGCAAGGTTCTAGTGACTGAAGGATGAGTTCGTGCTTGGTTAGAAGGTCGAGTTTTGGTGTTTTGAATGCTAAGTTTAGGCTTGGTTTGAAGGTTGAGTCCTGTTGTTTTGAAGGTCGAGTTCAAGTCTGATTTGAATTCCAAGTTCTGGTGCTATAAAGGTTGAGTTCAAGTCTGGTTTGAAGCCAGAGTTCTAGTGTTCTAGTTGTTGGTTGTGAGAGAGGTCAAATTCAATGTGTTGGCAACAGATTTGTGAAGGATATAGGAGCAATTGCCAAGAGGGAAAACTTTCTTTTACTAAGGCTAAATATTGACCGTTGAATAAGTGAATAAGTTGTAAGTTGGAGCTTATTGAGGACTGGAGTCCTCATCTTCTTGACAGGTTGGAGCCTGTAATTTATGTAAATTGGTGCTTACTGAGGATCTGTGTCCTCATATTATTGACAAATTGGAGCCTGCACTTTCTTTTGTAACTTGGTGCTTACAGAGGATTGACTTGTGGAAGAATCTAGGGCAAATGTAGATGATATGATTCTTCTTACCATGATAACTATTTGTGAGGTGTTTTTCAATTTTTCTTCTTATTCCAATCTTCACTGATTATTATTAGAGTATGTCCTTATTAGTTCATCAAATAGCTACCAAAACAAAGAGACAAGAACACAAGATGTTGGCATCCTGCCAGGGCCAAAACTTATCCCTCTTGGAGAGGAAAACCTGCACAAAATTCTTCTTATAGAGATTCCAATTGATGAATACCAAGACCTTGACCCTTGACCTACTAGGCCACTCCAAGACCAAGACACCAATCCTTCTATTCTGTTGAGATCATCATCATCGCTACTACTTTATTGAGATCATTAGTACTACACCATGTCTACTCCTTCATCGAGATCTTCATCATTGTTGCACCCATGCTACACCTTCACCAAGAACTAGATCACTATTGTACTATTACTGAGATAGGATTACGACCGAGACCATAGGTATCATTATGCTGAGGTCTTGTGACTGCCTTTTCTTCCTACACCAAGGCCTTCATGATACTATCTAGTATATTGGGACAGAGTGTTTCCTTCTAGTATTGAGACCCTCATCATTATGTTGAGACTATAATCATTTCAGTGACACCCATCCAAGATTACAGTGATGTTTTTCGTCCTTACTGTCATGTGAAGATACTTGTACGAAATTCTGTGTCTCCTCCACCCATTGTGTCATTCCGAAGTTTCAGAGAGATGTCCAAAAATCCTGACTGTAATTTTGAAACTTAACCCCTATTTATAGTGGTTCTGCCTTCATAAATAAACCAACATGAAAGAGTGAATTGTTGTGTCTCCTTTTGTGAGCAAACTTGTCATTTATATTTGTTTGTAGGCCGAAATTACTATGTTTCACATTATTTTGCTAGCAGACTTCTTCTTGAGCATGTCTTGGAGGATTGCGCTTGTCTTGGAGGGATTTTTAGACTAGTATTCATTTACACATATGCTCAAGAAGAGCTCCTTATACATAACCTTGACTCTTTGATTTTCCTAGACCTATGAAATGAGCAAGAAACTCAGTCTTGTAATTTACAAAAAAAATATTTCTTTTTCTTGACAAGTACAAAGATCAAAATTACATTTGTAAATACCGATCGTAGTTACACTTTCTTCAACACGACGTCCTCACAAGTGGTGGTAATAAATTGAAGATAATTTTCAAGTATTTCTTCTTCAATTTTATATTTGCATTTTAATCTTTGTGTTCATACATTGTGGATTATTGATTATGTGATGTGAATTAAATTTCAAGATTAGCAAAGTGAAAATTGTTAAAATTAATGAAATATTAATTCACCCCCCTCTCAGTATTTTCATCAATATGTCCATTACAGCCTCTGACTATGTATGAGGCAAATCAACTATCATGGAGGAGACACTTGGACAATTAGAGGAGGGACCAGCAGAATAGCCGAAGGAGAAAAAGGAGGAGGATGAGGAGGGAGAGGAGTGGGAGGAGGAGGAGGAAAGAGTGAGAGAAGGGTGTGGCAGTATTAGCACCACCTTTAAGAGAGATTGATGAGACTAGTTCTACAACCACCAGTCACCATCAGACACTTTTTGCAGTGCCAAGGCAACTTGCTATTAGGGGTAGGCCTAGCAAACAACCCATCATGTTTTCCCGTAAAAGGGGGACAAGGCATTAGCTAGTTGATAGTTTGTTTTTGCTGTCATTGTAGATCTACCTCAACATGATGAGATATATTTATGTATGTCATGTCATTTTGTATTGGTTCTCTATTTTTGAGTCCTTGATTGGACTGTTGAGAAATCAATGGCAACTAGATTAGGGTGATTTCTCTATACTTCATAATTGCTTGTGATGTTCTTTTACTTAAACTTGATGTACTTGTAATTAGCTTCTTCTTCTCTTGATTATTATAATGTTATTATCATCAAACAGTTACCAAACTATGAAGATCAATAGAACAAGAGGACACAAGATATAGGCTGCTAGCTAGAGCCAAAACCTCTCCTAGAGAGGAGAACCCACAAGAATTCTTCTCTTCTTATAGAATCTTCAAAAGACAAATTCCAAGACCTTTTAGACTCTAGACCAAGACTCCTCCAAGACCAAGTCAACCTTCTTTAGATGAACTTTTCTTCAACAAAGTCAACACTAGTCAAACGAACCCAAATTTTCAGATTTTAGCCTCCTCTTCAAAATTTCAGCTTCTACTTCAGGTCTACAAATTTTTGACCCTCCTGTAGTAGCGTTAATTTCAGACGTGTTGTCGCACAGATTGTCTAAAGGGCTGTCACTCTTAATCCTTACTCACTCCGTTTAGACTCTCTCCTATGCAAGTCAAGGGGGGTAGCCCCTAAGGTAAATGGATGAAAAAGCCTGTGGATCACGGGCTCATGGTTTTTTACATTTTTACATTTCAAGGGGGAAAGCCCATTTGCAAAAGACCCTCACAGACTACCCAGTTCTGCGACACATATAATCTAGCAGATCAAGTAATTTTTAATAAAATAACCTAACCAAATAGTTAAGAATATTCCCAAATCACTTTTACATAGACGCGATCTAGAACACTAGGACTCTCCTAAGATTCCAGTGACAAAATTCATTTCGACATTGGGGTAGGCTAAAGGAAAACTCTGTCAACCATCCGAGAATGGATCGGTGAGACAAAAAACCTCCTGGAATGTAGATCGTTACAAGAAAACTAGGTTTACCTAGGTGATTACATACACAACACGGATCTGCTGAGATTATTTACATTATAATCATGCAGACTAGGTTTACATTATAAGATGATCCTCAGGCTGACGTTGATAGTTGGATGGCAGGAACACGTCGATCAGGCGCTATCCCTTTTGCGAAAAAGGGGGTGTACTGCTATGGGTTGTTGACATGTAGTGGTCAACAAGACGTATGGGTGATACAGGCTTAATTGGACCTTCTCTCTCTTTCACTTATGGTGAATCTTTCTCCTTGGTAACTTGGCTTCCAAAATGATCTTCTTGACACCAAACTTCAGCTCTTTGAGATCACTGCAATTTGGCCTTGCGGCAACAAATGATGCCCTAATTCCTTTCGCACATGTGAGAGTATGTAGCCCAAAAACAGTCTTCAAAACTTCGCTCTCTCTCCCTTTAGTAGTCTTCTTCGCTATCCCTTTTTATCTCTTTGTTGTCAACTTCTTGGATGCCTTCTTCAAATGACGTCGATTACACTTATATACCTTTCCACGAGGCTCGAATAGCCCTAGTGAGGTTGACTTCATCTCTGCAGGCCGACTTGGTCTTGGAGGGAGATCTTTGATACTTTTGACTTAAATTAAATTTGTTGACTTGATACAAAATGCCCAATAGGGTCTCTTACATATAACAATGACCACATAACTTCTTGCCATCGTGACAAATCCTAGAAGCGCACAATGGGTGTTTTGCCCTATAAATAAATTGACCATGAACATGGAACCCAGGCCATAAAATAACAATAATAATTTTCTTTTCTCTTTACATAAAATACATAAAATCAAGATTACATAAGACATTATGAAGACCAAACCTAGTTACATATTTCAACATGGACAACTATAAGACTTCAGGTTTCAATACCAACTATGATGCATCATTTTTTATTTGGCATCCACTATATATATATTAGTGCATTCTCCAAATTTATGCGCCAATGTGTTTATATTATGTTGTTATTGCTTTATATATTTAAAAAAAAAAAAAAAATGAATATTATGTACTTTTTATGTTCGCCGATATTTTCTGATTTTTCCAAAATGATGTTTGTTAGACCCTTTCCAATTTTTTGTTGATTCTGATTTTTCCAACATTATTTTTTACAGCGAAACCTAGCACCTTAGTGTAAAGCCTCACTAGATGATCTATGTTAGTTTTTTATGGTTGGGTAGCATCAAACAGGTGTTCTACTCTCGACTTTGGTCAGAGAGGCTGAGAAACACTAGAACTCCAGGACCCATAAAACATTTCAAGAGAAAACACCTAGAGATGCCTCAATTAAGTTAATTAGTAAGATTTTAAATTTTTCATAAGTCCAACTTGTTGGAATTTGATGACTAAAAGAAATTTCCAACAATCCCAACCCAGTTTTAATTTCACCTTATCACTCCCATTCAGTGAAATGCCCTTTCCCATAAACATACATTCAACATATAGAATTCTGGAAATGAAATTTTCAGATTAAAACACATGGGATTGTCAACACATGCTGAAAATAAATATGGACATAACCAGACCAACAATACACATAAAATTACACAGATTTTTAGTCAACTTAGACCCAGGCAAAACCCCTTCAATCTTCTCCAGGGAAAACCTATTAGAGAGCTCTTCAAATTTATTTATCTTTCAAGTTCAGGAAAAATACATTTGCAAACAAAACAAAACAGCAAAATACAACTTATCTCTTCAGCGCAAAACTCTTTGAAAACCATGCCCACTTTGCCTCGATTTTCGTGCCCACTTGAAGCTGAAAATATGTATTGTACAGATAAGACTGTACAGACTTTACTGTATGGACTATACGGATTTCTGTACCGTTGTACGGATTATTTATTTCTTATTTAAAAAAAAAGAAAAACTTCTCTCGAACGGCGTGCAACTCAAAGCATTCAATGTTGTTCATATTGTACCTTCTATTGTCTTCTAAACCTTGATTTCCATGCCCAGCTTTGGCCAAAAATCACTCCTTCAACTTGCTGCAACAAATTTCTCCTTCAGAACTTTTCTCCAGCTCTCAGCCTCCTTTCTCCAATCTTCTCATGAAGAATGAATGCAGTCTCTCTTTTCTTTTCCCCCTGTTGTTTCCCTAAATGAATTTTGGGCAACCCTAAGATCTAATGGCTCAGATTCATTTAGATCAAGGGATGAGAATAAATGTGTTCTCACTTTCTATTTTTTAACTTACCCATTAAATAAAGTACCCACATTGTACTTTCACTTTATAAAGTCACATTTAGGAAAAGAATTATTTTGGACACTTTTCCCTGGGTAGAGACTAACCCATGGGAAACCACTTGACCATGGTACATTAAAAATCAACACTCCCTCTTACTGAGGAAAGTGTTCCTTACCACACCCATTTTGTCCCTGAAATGGACATGCTTGCCTCTTGGCAAGGACTTCGTGAGAACATCGGCCACTTGCTCATCTGATGATATATACTCCAACTTCACTACCCCCTTTTGGACATAGTCTCGGATGAAATGATATATGATGTCAATGTGTTTTGACCTGTCATGAAACACTGGATTCTCTGTGAGTTTAATGCAACTCTGATTATCACGGTGAATAACCGTCGGTCTCAAATCCTGATCAACTAGGCAATACAACAACTTGCAAAGCCAAATGGCCTCACAACTAGCATGACTAGCAGCCATATACTCAGCCTTAGAAGAGCTCAAAGCAACTGACTTTTGCTTTCGACCGAACCACAACACAACTACCGAACCCAATCCGAAGCAACACCTTGAAGTGCTTTTCCTATTAGAAGCACAACCTACCCAATCTGAATCTGTGTAACCTGCCAACCTCACTCCATCTCCCTGCCTATAGTCCAAACCATAATCAACAGTCCCCTCCACATAGCAAAGAATGTGCTTTGCAGCTACCCAGTGCACCTTCTGGGCTCAACCATGAACTGGCTAAGTGTGTTCGCTGCAAAGCATATACCTGGCCTAGTGTTGACTAGATAATTCGAGGACCCAATAAGCTGCCTATACAATGTGGAATCCACCAAACTAGAATTTGAAGCATGAAGCTTCTTCTAGTTGGTGATCATAGGTGTAGACATGGGTCTATGGTCTCCCATGTGAAATCTGCTCAACACATCCACAGCATACTACCCCTGCCCCAGAAAGATATGCCCCTCCACCTCAAGCCCCAAAAAGTAACGCATCAACCCAATGTCCTTCATCTCGAACTCCATAGTAAGATCCTCCTTGCAACCACTAATTAGTCTCTCCGCCCCAGTAATGTACAAGTCATCAACATACAACACAAGAATGAGTAGATCATCCCCTACAACAATGTAGTATAGGTTCGGATCTGCATCACTCTTCGTGAAACCCATCTGCTGCAAGTAAGTATCAATCCTCAAATACCAAGGTCTCGAAGCTTGCTCAAGTCCGTAGAGTGCTCGCCTCAACTGCATGCATGCGTCTCCCGCCCAACTACCTCAAAGCCCTGTGGTTCCTCAACATACACCTCCTCCTCTATGGATCTGCCAACCCACTTTTGCAGCAATAGAAATAAGGGACTAAATAGAAATGTACAAAACTACGGGAGTGAAGGTCTCATCATAGTCAACTCCCTCTATCTGTGAGAACCTAAGTTGTAGGAAACATTGGCAGGGGAAGAGTTTCTGTACGAAAACGGAAATGAAACGCTGAAATGCCTACGGTACGGCCCAGAAACGCGTTTCTGGCCATGCTAGCACGTTTCTCGAGGTGGAAACATGGCTAGTACGGCTGGAAATGCGTTTCTAGGCCATACGACGCTGTTTCCACATGCAACTTGACTTTTTTTTAATTTTTTTATTAATTTGTCTTCTAATTTTTAATTAGGTTTTTCTAATGCCTTCTAGTTGCTTCTAGATGCCTATCTAAAGTTATAAAAGTGAACTTTTGCCCTAGTGTTGATATGCAGTTCATCAGGAAGTTTGAGGCATATGCAGTTCATGGTAATGTTAAATTCTTAAAGTAAAAGTGATATTCTCCTTTATTTTTCATTTCCATCTTTTTACTTAAATTTTTAACATTACCATGAAATGACTCAAGATGTTTGAGAGTGGTTTTGCCCTCATTGGATTTCATATGGAGAAAGTAGAATTTTAGATCACTCTCAAAATCCAGCAAACTTATCTGTTTTTCAGGATTTCAAGATTGGGGGGATTGCAATGTTTCCATTGGATTTTATCATGTACTAGAGTATGGAGCTTGTATTTAATCAAGAGAACCAAGCCCTCTATGCAAGGGAAATTCCCAACAATCAAGAGCATGTAGGGTACTAGGGTATGAAACTTGTATTTAATTAAGAGCACTAAGGTCGTTCGAATATGTAGGAGGAGACTCCCAATCAAGCACGAGACAAGAAATTAGAAATTTCTCGTGGCTGATTTTGGATATTTCTATTTTCATTATGTGATCATTCAT